>CM061139.1:113883914-114098416 GCA_030789695.1 Scilla litardierei | reverse complement strand
TTGTCTGCTGGCAGTGATTCTTGGTCATGGGTTACTAAGTCTCCTACCCTTCACAATGCTTAGGATGGTTCGCAGGCTATAAACCCCCCAAAGTGGTCTGGTTTCAGGGGCATATCCCCAAGATGGCTATCACCTTATTGCGAGCTTTCCATAGGAAACTTCTCACCCGTGACAAGCTTGTACAATGGGGAGTGCCTACTTCACCCTTTTGTGTTTTATGTGCTGATAATGCTCTTGAAAATATGGATCATATATTTTTTGAATGCAGCTATACTAACTATCTCCTTCACAGGAGTTTTCTAAAAATGGGGGTTACTTCTACTCTGCCGTCCACTATAGCAGGTATGGGTGATTTGATTATTTCTCATTTTAAGAAGGGCAGCTTGGGATGGTTGGCTAGGACTATTTTGGCTGTGATGACTTGGCATATTTGGAGAGCGCGGAATAGGAGAATCTTTGAAGATAGTAGCCAGATGAAGACACTTCTCTTTGATGACATTGCTGCTGATGTCAGAATTGCTCTGAGGAATATGGATTGGGATCGGGAAGGCGATCAAGCCCCCTTTCAAATTGGGGGCTATTAGAGTGAGTGTGCATATCATGTATTTTTGTTGATATTCTTTGGCTCTCGTTGGATAGCGGAAGGTGCTTGTCTAGGTTGGGGGTGATGGCGCCGGTGCTCTTGCCCCGCCTTACGAACATCCTTCTTCCTCCATAGAGTCTTGTACATTTTCTCTAGTATCAATAAAGATGCAAAGCATATTCTTCAAAAAAAATATACATACATACATACATACATACATACATACATACATACATACATATATGGGTAAAGTGTTCCTAGGGTGACTCCTTAGATTAAATCTAGGGAGTCGCCCCCATTTTCTCCCATCTCCCACAATTTTTTTGGATTTTATTTTTCATAGGATTGTTGTTCACCTCATGGATGATCAACATACAAAAAATCAAGTCATTCCAATATTTTAAAAGCCCAAATCTATCCCTTGCAAATTTATGGGGTTTTCTGCACGTTTTCAGACCGTTGAAGTTGCAAGGTGTAGATGTGGGCTTTTAAATTATTGGAATGACTTGGTTTTTGGTATGTTGATCATCCATGATGTGACCAACAATCCTATGAAAAATAAAATCCAAAAAAATTGTGGGAGATGGGAGAAAATGAGGACGACTCCTTAGATTTAATCTAAGGAGTCACCCTAGGAACACTTTACCCTACACACACACACACACACACACACACACACACACACACACACACACACACACACACATATATATATATATACATACATATACATACATACATATATATAGGAAAAAGGGGATCTAAGGTGCCTCCTTAGATGAAAATCTAAGGAGGCGCCCCCATTTCCCCTCATCTCATATAAATTTTTGTTGTAAATTTTTTTCATGAGATTGTTGTTCACATCATGGATGATCAACATACCAAGTTTCAAGGGATTCCAATACTTTTTGAGCCACCATCTACCCCTTACAATTTCAACAGTCTAAAAACGTGCTGAAAACCCCACGAAGTTGCAAGGGGTAGATGGGGGCTCAAAAAATATTGGAATCCCTTCATATTTGGTATGTTGATTATCCATGAGGTGAACAATAAACCCATGGAAAAAAATTTCAAAAAAAATGTGTGAGTTGGGGTGAAATGGTGGTGCCTCCTTAGATTGAATCTAAGGAGGCACATTAGGATTCCTTTACCCATATATATATATTTATATGTATGTATATATACATATATATATGTATATATACATATATATATATATGTATATATACATATATATATGTATATATATGGCAATCTTCGGGTGCGAAAAAACCCGTGCGAAAGCCGTGCAAAAACTTTTTTTTTATTTTTTTGAAATTTTTTTTTTCAAAATTTTTTTTTTTGATGTTTAATCCATACAATTATATACCCCAGGGAAAATAATGGGTGAACCCGTTGGGCATTAGAGCACCCATCCACCCGTTACAAATTTAACGGTCTCAAAACGTGCGAATTTGATGAAATGCCTTGATCGAAGGCCAAATGACATTATTTCTCAACCATTATTTTTTGAGGGGGGTATAACAACATATAATGAGGGTGGAAAAAAGAATTTTTGAAAAAAAAATTTCAAAAAAAAACTAAAAACATTTTCGCACGGTGCGAAATGTTCTCACATGAAGATTTACCTATATTATATATATATATATATATATATATATATATATATATATATATATATATATATATATATATATATATATATATATAAGGGAAATGTGCATGCGCACGTGCGCGGGCAGAAATACTTGCGAACACCCCCTCTGTTCGAGGTTTGTAGGTAATGTTTTTTGAATTTTTTTGTAGTAGGTAGATATACTTGTTATGTAGCTTCCCACAAAATTTCAGGTCAATCCAACACCGTTTGAGTCTCCGTTCATCGATTTCAAAAACGTTGCACAAAACTATCCAGAAATCTGGACAGTTTTGCGCAACGTTTTTGAAATCGATGAACGGAGGCTCAAACGGTGTTGGATTGACCTGAAATTTGTGGAAAGCTTCATAACAAGTATATCTACATACTACAAAAAAATTCAAAAAAAATAGCTACAAACCTCAAACAGAGGGGGCGTGCGCATGTATTTCTGCCTGCGCACGTTCTTAGGTACATTTTTGAGTATATTTTTGGGTTTATATGGCGGGAGAAATGGAGGTCAGCTAGGCTAGGAGAGAGTTTCTTTTTGGTTGTTAACGTGGCTGCATCTACACCGTCGATCAGGCCATCAGATGTTTTGGCTCGCAAAAAATAAAGTGATAAATGTTTTTTCAGAAAAGCCTCTGCTTTTCACTCCACGTGTTCCCAAGGTGTCCTTGTCTCCTTCCAGCTTCAAAGCGCAGCTGACATTTGTAGCTGATTCCAAAACTCATCCCCCTCTCTTACAGACCTCCCCCCCCCCCCCCCCCCCCCCCCCCGACTCTCAACGCTCTCCCGCCGCTCAAACACTCCTCCCTCTCTCACCTCTCACTCAGCAGATCCCCCACGTCGCTTAAACCTCAAACGCTCTCACCCAAATCACAGCTGTAACCCTAACGATCTCTCGATCTGCTCAAACCCTAACTTCTCCAGCTCGATCTCCGCCCTCTCTCTCTCTCTCTCTCAACAGAACCCCAGCATCATTCAAACCCTCTTCGTGGGCTGCTCCTACGTTGAATTCTTCTTCTTTAATCTTTTTCTTTTTTTAAAGAGAAACCCATGAGGTTTTTTGGGTTTCTGGGTTGTTTGCTTCGAGTTTGGGGAGGTTGATTCATTGGTTTAAGCCTGAGGATTTGAATGCTCCAGAGGTTGGTTATGATGCCAATGGGTTTGTCAACAAGCCCTTGTTAGTGGGACACATTGCACAAAAAGAGTTGGATGGAATGCCTCAATGAATTCCAATGCATTCTTCAGGAATCAGAAGGTGAGAAAAAACTATGGGGATAAAGATCACGTTCTTCCCGTTCTGCAAGAAGAGAAATAGATGGAAGGCAATCTGTATAGAGATCTACGTATTCTTGTATTTATTTTGTTAGTTTTCTTTTCTTTTTTTTCAACTGTCAATGCCATGGGAAACAATCTGTGAGCTAAATAGAAGAGAAAATAAAATGTCTTTGCGTTTCTTTTCTCAAATACATCTCTCTTGTCATGAATGGGTGTAACATTTTTCAACTCTACCTCTGCTCTCCCATCTACCCATTACAAATCCTTCGGTTTGATAACACAGCGAAGTAACAAAATACAGCCATTTTAAACAAATCAAGCACTGATGTAGATGAGCTCTCATTTAAGTTCAATCAGGCACACATCTGCACAAGTATGTGTAATAAAGCAAAGAGCCAAAGGCAGTATTTCTTAAATGGTGATCGGTGAGAGAATTACTTGCATAGTAGTCAGTGAATTAAGCCAAGAGGACTCCAATGGGGGTTATGATCCAAGTGGTCACTGTCAATACCAGGTTGTCATTAAAGTTCCACATGATCTCCCTCCTAATGATGTATAGGATCACAATGGATACACATCAGTGGGTGAGTGAGAGAGGTCAGGCTGGAGTTTTGCTACAATTGGTTAGTGCCAGAAGGGGACTAGACTGAATATGGGATAAAGGTGGCAAGTTTCTGCCATCATGCATATGATGCACTGCAAAATGACCAAAGGGGAGAAACCTGCTCACCTTCTTGTACCGAATCTGGATTTGATGCAATGCATGAAATTATGTCAATGCGACTTGAAGCTGATGCTGATTCAGGTGTGATGGCTTGATATATTCAGGTAGAACATGCTCCAAGCTTGTATGCTCCAGTAAAATAATATTATGATATAAAACAAATTCCATAAATGATAAAAGCTAATACAAGCTGATACAAGTATTACAAACATAATCTCAGGAATAATACAAGCTGATACAAGTTGATACAAGCTATTCCAAGTTATTCCAGAATTCCATAAATGATATAAGGCAGAAAAGATATAATGCAGTAAATTGATATAAGCTTGCATACAAAATTTTTATTCCAAACTATTATTACAACATACAACTGTTTGATATAAGCATATAGATTTTGTATTCCAAAAAGCTACAAACTTAATTCTACATTTTACATCTTTTTACAATACATCTTCATTTTACTTCTTCATTTTACATCTTTTTACAAGCCATCTTCATTTTACATCTTCATTTTACAAGACAGCATGTTGCTCCCATACTATGTAGCATAGTTCAAAGAGACAAGCAGTTTACAGTCTTAATGCTTCTATCATCCAGATTTCCAGATTGATTCCACACCAAGCAATCACACCTGATTCCAATCCAAGCTATCACAATAAGAAACAAATATATTCAGCCACGCTATCCCACCTAAATCATGAAACTAAGCAATTAAAAAAACCAAGCCAAGCCAACATGAATGATCAAATAGCAACATCAAAAGTGTCACAGCAGGAGTGAATCTCATACTCACAGGCGAAGACCGAAGCCAGCACAAAGGCCAGATTGTTCCCCTTGCCGAAAAGTTGGTCCCATGGCCCTGCACCAAGAGCTACTATCACCTGCGAAGATCAAACCATCACGCAGAATGAATGTCAGAGAGAGCACACACATATCATACACAACTTACAACACAATACGTGCACCAAGATTTACATTCCAGGTTAAGCCAAGATTAACATTTGCTTAGGGAATATCATTTACAACACAATACGTGCACCAAGATTAACATTCCAGGTTAAGCTAAGATTAACATTTGCTTAGGGAATATCATTTACAATACAATATGTGCACCGATTCTACATTGTTTAAAGACACACAAAGAGAGCGCACATACTAAGTTATCCCAAGAATAACAACATATAACAAGATAGCTGGTTGTCTATTAATTCAATATGATTTACATAAGAAAAATACATCAAAGTATGTACAACAATGATACATGACTAAAACATGCCGGTCTTGTACACTATTTTAATATATATGAAAGAAAATTGTATCACACATTATCCTGCTGCTTGTGCAGGGTGAAAGAGCACTAGCATTTCTCTTCTCCTCAATTACATTAGAAATCCCATCTACACGCAAATTGTTTGGAACTTGTACATTTCTCTTATCCACCACTACAGTAGAAATCAGATCCACAAGCAATGGCTCGAAAGCATCATAAGGAACAAGGCCCCATCCTCTTGCGCTTTGTCGGATTTGGCGACAATCAAAGAATCATCATCACATATGGCAGAAACCCTTCTCAAAGAATCATCATCCTGATTATCGGATCCGGACACAATAAAAAACACATATAACCTTGTATATCCTTGCACGGTTAGCTTATAGAAAAATTAATAGAAATGTTCATACCCTGAAGATCATAACCTCCAATGAAAACAATTTGAGGCTACCAAAAAACTAGAGAAAAATGTGAAGAAACAAATTCGAGAAAATCATGTTAAATTTTTACCTGAGACTTGAAGAAAATTTACATCAGAATCAAAAGCAAATTAATTTTTTTATCCATAGAAATAAAAGATTTTTGGCTTCAATTTACCTCCTCGCTCTCTTCACCTTGTCATATAATACTAGATATGTGAAGAAACAAGTGCCAGTCGAAAATTACCGAAGTTGGTCTGATGGTTATAAAAAGTAGACATTGCAGGTATGTTCACCTAAAATAACCACAATAAAAAAGTAAGAACGCCAGTTGTATCAACAATGTCATGACGTCTTTTAGAACAATATGATCCAGAGAGATGCAAATATGATACAAATCCAGGAAAGATTGTAATCTCCACAGAGCATGTGCCAAAGAAGAAAAATATGCATAGCTTATGATACATTTGGAAAGATTTTTCATCCACCAACTCAATGTCAGACAGGTGAACAAAAACAATAATAACTAATAATCCAGTCACATATTAGGTACTTAATGATTATGAGACTACTTGCTAAGAGATCATCCAATTATGGTCTATGCAACTAGAGATGTCATATTCTCTATACGCTTACATGTTTATGCATGTCAACGAATCCATTACAAAGATTTGTGATGAATAATCTCAGAATATAGTTATATACATCCTTTCCAGATAATGCAGTTATTAAATTTATAGATCTGATAGCACTGCATAGAGGAAGACGTTAGGAGTAAGTTGAACTTGCCAGAGAATACAAAGATCTAAGACGAAAGAACAGTGGTGTTTCAGAGTGTTTTCTCACTACAGAAGCGTTGACCGCGGATAACCCGGTCAACGTGGTCAAGGCGCGGCGGCCGCCAGCTCCGCCTCAGAGAGAGCTAGCGTTGAGTCGGGCCGGACCGACCCGCCCCAGCTTGTCAGAATTTGGGCACCCTCCAGGAAGACCACGAAGACATAATCCGAACTCCAATCCCCCGACCAGCGGGGTAGCCCGATCAGGCATTCCCTCCTCGAGCGGGCTCGGAGTTGCAACCATGACCCGGGGCCGACCGTCTGGATCCGATAAAAGTAAAAGAGAAGGGGGAGAGACGGCTCCAGACCACGGGTACAGCAGAGCATCACGAAGCCCGTCAGTACCGCAATCGAACAGGGGGTGAACTGGCAAAGGGGCACCATGAGATACTCCATGACCTGGATGAGGAAGGGATTGAGCGGGAAACGAAGACCCAGGCGGAACATCTCGACGTAGACGCCGACCTCATTGCTCCTCGGAAGGCAGATCCGCTCGTCGATGAACGGAACTCGAACATCGTACGGGTAGCAGAGATACCTCTCCCGGATCTCCGTGGCCACTGAAGGAGGAGTCCCCGACGGCGTTCGGAGGATAACCGGGGGTACATTAAGCCGCACGGCAGCCGACGCCACATCATCGCCGGCGTAGTCCGGGAAGAGCTTCCCCTTCCCCTTGTCTCGAAAGGAACGACTCCCAGAGGAGGAACCTGATCCCACAAGCCGGGGCCCGCCCCGCCTCGACTCAGGAGGGTCCCTCGACCCTTGGCCGGAACCACCTATCCTAAGAGCAGTCATAATATGAAAATAAGAAAGGAGTTACCTTTTATGTTAATTTGGAGAAGACAAGGAAACGAAGGCGATGGGAGACTCCAAGCTGCGGAAAGCAAAGACAGAGGGAAGAGCAAGGAAGAAGTTGGGATCCACACAGCCGGTGATCTTATATACCAGACTCAGGGACGAATTCGAAGCGCCTGACAAGAACGCGTGGCAGGCCTCGGTGAACCGGCGGCGTTTCGAAATCGGCGCCAAAGGAAGTCCAATCGATCCGCCTCATCATTACCTTCATTTATAACCACGCCTCGACTGACGCGCCACTCGGAACCCCAGGAGTCACATCGGTCGAACCGAACCGGCCAAGGCCGATCGGCCCCACCGATGGGGGCAATTGATACGTCTATTTTGCGAAGGCCCAACAACATAGGCCATGACACTGAAGACTGCTGGCACTTAAAGAAGGACATTGAGAAGCTGATGAGCCGGGGCACGCCAGGAGTTTAGCCGATGAGCCGGCCCACGGAGAAGGGACCTCCATGCAACCGGACAAGGGGAAGAAGATCAACACCGTCCAAGGACCCCTCCGCATCATAGAGTGAGCGGGCGAGGTCCCTCCCCCAACCGTAGCCTAGTCCGAGGGGATTATCTAGGTTTACATCCCTCTGTCTAGCTTTATTTCCTTTTCCTTTCCTCTAAATGTACTAGTCCAACAGGACCCTTAAGAGTACAATTGCATTCCCGTTTGTCTTTTCTTAATCTTCGACAGAATCAACATTTCGCTAAGGGTGCAAAAGAATGGAGTCCGCCGCCTCACTGGAGGGGGAGGGGGAGCTTCGTCCTCGCCGACCAACTCCTGCGCTCATAAGTCTGGAGGCAATTCCCCAGCCAGCGCGGACGCCGACCGGTCCTAAGCCGAGGAGCCTCGCCCTTGCCGACCGACTCCTGCGCTCGTAAGTCTGGGGGTAAGCACGGACGCCGATCGGTCCTAAGCCGAGGAACTTCGCCCTCGCCGACCAACTCCTGCGCTCATAAGTCTGGGGGGCAATTCCCCCAGCCAGCGTGGACGCCGACCGGTCCTAAGCCGAGGAGCTTCGCCCTTGCCGACCAACTCCTGCGTTCATAAGTCTGGAGGCAATTCCCCCAGCCAGCGCGGACGCCGACCGGTCCCAAGCCGAGGAGCTTTGCCCTCGCCGACCGACTCCTACGCTCAGAAGTCTGGGGGCAATTCCCCCAGCCAGCGCAGACGCCGACCGGTCCTAAGCCGAGGAGCTTTGCCCTCGCCGACCGACTCCTGCGCTCGTAAGTCTGGGGGCAATTCCCCCAGCCAGCGCGGACGCCGACCGGTCCTAAGCCGAGGAGCTTTGCCCTCGCCGACCGACTCCTGCGCTCATAAGTCTGGGGGCAATTCCCCCAGCCAGCGCGGACGCCGACCGGTCCTAAGCTGAGGAGCTTCACCCTCGCCGACCGAATCCATCGCTCGTGAATCTGGAGGCAATTCCCCCAGCCAGCTCGGGCGTCAACCAGTCCTAGGCCGAGGACGAGGCAGCAAAACAAAATACGCGAGAAGTCCGAGTAAGTCAATTTCGTTTATAACAGTTAACCAAGGTACAAAAGTGTGTCCTATTTACAGGGAATCGAAGCGAAGAAACCTCTCTACAAATAATCCGCTCTCGACGGACAACAAAGTTCGTCACCTACAGAAACTGGGGCGACCCCGACAGAGCGAAACTTGTTGGCTAAGGACCCAAAGTTGCCGGCCTAAGCGAACATCCATGCAACCAGCAATTATTGGCTCTGAAGCAGGGAGTCGGTAGCGAAGCCGAAGGAGATAGCAGGGGGCAGGGATCCATTTCAAGTAGACTGGCCCAAAGCGAAGCGGATGCTAAAAAATTTGAGGATAAAAACAAGGGTGACAGGCCGGGAAAGGAGGACTTAAGGAGCCCGAGATCGGGAGGCCGCGTCCCCTGGCGCCTCCCCCTGCTCGGAGCGAGAGGGAGCGACCGGAGGAGCGGCTTGCCGAACGCGCTCCGCACAATCCCGGAAGGAAGACTGGACGACTTCGACGATCCGAGGGGCGATGAGGTCTTCATACGTACCGAAGGCCTCCCTGAGAACCTCAAAGATCTTCTCCCCCAGGGTCCCGACGACACCCCTCTCCACCTCCTCCGCAAGCCGCGCCACCTGACGCCGATCCGACAGTTCCCTCTGAAGCTCCTCCCTCTCCAGGCGGAACGACTCCGCCGCTTCCTCAGCCGACTGCCGAGCGTCCTCCAACTTTCCTTGAAGGTCACCCACTCGTCCCTCCAGCTCGGCCACACGGAGCTTGAGATGCCGAGACTCCATCTGGGCCTCCGTCATAGCTACCTCCGTCGCCCCGGCCCGCTCGTGGGCCCTCACGGAGGACTCCTCCAGCTCCCTCAAGCGGACGGCTCGGCACTGCAACTCCACGGTGAGCGTTGAACCCTGGAAGACGAGACATGGGCTAAGAAGAGAGTGAAGGGAAGGAAAGGACAGCAAGATAGCCGAACCTGTTGAAGGATCCAGACCAAGGAGTCCGACATCTTGTCGGCGGGAATCCTCTCGAGGAGACTGCGGTCCCGGGGGAGGACAGAGTCCTCGGCCATCCGCTGGGCCAGGGCTCGGTCGACAAACACCGAGTCCCCAGGGGTGACCTCGAGGGAAGCCGAACTGCCCGCCAACAGGGTTCTGATTCCCGGCAGCGGACGCGGGGACGTTACGACGGGGGTGGTTGTCAGGGCCACCGGAAGATCCCCGGGGGTCGCCGCAGGAAGCACGGAACACGCCAGACTGGATGGATCCACATCCTCCTTCCTCTTCTTCCCTCTGTGAGGCTCCGCGGGCGCCGAAGGGGAGCGCTTCCGCCTCGCACCGTCCCCACCCTCGGGAACAAGAGGGGGCACGCCAAGGGCAGGAGAGACTGCACCGGACCCGTCGTTACCCCCCGCCTCTTGGGCTGGCGGGGCGGATCCGGCCCTTGCGACCCCCCTGGAGAGGAGATCGCCAGAAGAAGAGGCGGGAGGCGCGGCCACCACCTTACCCACAGAAGGCTCGGCACGGCGCACCTCCTCCTCAACGGTCCGCCGAGGCGCCCTTCCAGAGGTACTACCCCGGCTCCGAGCGGCTCCGCGACGGATCAGCTCATCAACATCACGGGTGAACTCGCGACCAGCCATTCCTGCAAGGGAAACCGAAATCAGGGTAAGCTACGGGGCAACCCAGGACTGAAAAAGCGACCTACCCGGAGACCACAAGACGGCCTTCAAGAGTAGGTCGTCCAACAAAGACCAGATGGATTTCGCCTCCAAGGGGAGGGTCGACAGCAGCGCGGCGGCCGCCAGCTCCGCCTCAGAGAGGGCTAGCGTTGAGTCGGGCCGGACCGACCCGTCCCAGCCTGTCAGAATTTGGGCACCCTCCAGGAAGACCACGAAGACATAATCCGAACTCCAATCCCCTGACCAGCGGGGTAGCCCGATCAGGCATTCCCTCCTCGAGCGGGCTCGGAGTTGCAACCATGACCCGGGGCCGACCGTCTGGATCCGATAAAAGTAAAAGAGAAGGGGGAGAGACGGCTCCAGACCACGGGTACAGCAGAGCATCACGAAGCCCGTCAGTACCGCAATCGAACAGGGGGTGAACTGGCAAAGGGGCACCATGAGATACTCCATGACCTGGATGAGGAAGGGATTGAGCAGGAAACGAAGACCCAGGCAGAACATCTTGACGTAGACGCCGACCTCATTGCTCCTCGGAAGGCAGATCCGCTCGTCGATGAACGGAACTCGAACATCGTACGGGTAGCAGAGATACCTCTCCCGGATCTCCGTGGCCACTGAAGGAGGAGTCCCCGACGGCGTTCGGAGGATAACCGGGGGTACATTAAGCCGCACGGCAGCCGACGCCACATCATCGCCGGCGTAGTCCGGGAAGAGCTTCCCCTTCCCCTTGTCTCGAAAGGAACGACTCCCAGAGGAGGAACCTGATCCCACAAGCCGGGGCCCGCCCCGCCTCGACTCAGGAGGGTCCCTCGCTCCTTGGCCGGAACCACCTATCCTAAGAGCAGCCATAATATGAAAATAAGAAAGGAGTTACCTTTTATGTTAATTTGGAGAAGACAAGGAAACGAAGGCGATGGGAGACTCCAAGCTGCGGAAAGCAAAGACAGAGGGAAGAGCAAGGAAGAATTTGGGATCCACACAGCCGGGGATCTTATATACCAGACTCAGGGGCGAATTCGAAGTGCCTGACAAGAACGCGTGGCAGGCCTCGGTGAACCGGCGGCGTTTCGAAATCGGCGCCAAAGGAAGTCCAATCGATCCGCCTCATCATTACCTTTATTTATAACCACGCCTCGACTGACATGCCACTCGGAACCCCAGGAGTCACATCGGTCGAACCGAACCGGCCAAGGCCGATCGGCCCCACCGATGGGGGCAATTGATACGTCTATTTTGTGAAGGCCCAACAACATAGGCCCAAAAGCACAGCCCACCGAACAAAGCCCGAAAGATACGAGCCTGGATGACCGACCGCCGATCGGAAGCCCATCTGCGCGATCATGCCCGCCCGGTAAAGCCCCATAGAGGGCCCCCAAATATCGATCCGACCCGGACCTGATAACGCACGAGTCACTCATCCACTCCAGCGATAACCGTTCCCCCGATCCCGTTACCACTTAATGGCTGTTATGGGGAGGCGCTGGCATGGCGCAGGGAGCGGCGACGGGGGGGGGGGGATTGAGGGGGCATGATCGAGGGCAGACGAGCGACGTGGGTCGGGGGCAATCACGTCGGGAGGTCTATAAAAGGGTTAGAAGGACAACTGGATAAGGGACCGCATCTCAGGTATCTAAAACCTAAGGTACTCCATCAACGACCTAGTTCCCCCATTTCATCTCCTTCCTCCCCCGCTCGCGCCGTGAGATGCCGTTCAGATCTCCTCTCGAGTCGAACCGTCTCCGCCGGGCCTCCCTTCTCAGATCACTGTCTGACTTAGGCATCGGAGGGGATTTGGCCGGAACCAAGGTCCGGCCCCCCTTGACGAGTGCTCTCGTCTACGCAGGAGGACATCAGATCCACGGGCCGAGGCTTCCCCTCCGCCCCTCGCCGGCCACGCATCAAGCAAGACGTCCGAGGCTTCCCCTCGTCACCCGCCCGACCGAGGCCGAGCACGACCGTCCGAGGCCGAGCGTTTCACACCGGGCCGAGGCTTCCCCTCCGCCCCGCGACCGGCCACGTAACCAGCGGGACGATCGAGGCTACCCCTCGTCGTCCGACCGTCCGAGGCCGAGCGTCACTGATCGGGTCGAGGCTTCCCCTCGCCCTCCTTGCGACCGAGGACCCCGATTCGGCCCAGTCGACGCGCTCCACGTCGTCTGCAACTCCGACTCGCGTCTCCTCTGCACCGACTCGACACACCCGAGGGACCCCCGTAGGCCCCTTGACCACGTTGACCGGGTTATCCGCGGTCAACGCTTTTGTAGTGAGAAAACACTCTGAAACAAGTGGAAAATGAAGAATGCATTGGAATTCATTGAGGCATTCCATCGAGCACTTTGTGTGCAATGTGGCCCACTTACAAGGGCTTGTTCACAAACCCATTGAAACATAACCAACCTCTGGAGGATTCATATCCTCAAGCTCAAACCAATGAATCAACCTACCCAAACTCGAAGCAAACAACCCAGAACCCCAAAAAAGTAGCAATTGAGGTTTAAGCGGCACATGGGATCTGCTTAGTGAGATGTGAGAGCCGGGGGGGTTGAGAGTCGGGAGGAGTTCTGTGAGAGAGTGGGAGGAGTTTTGGAAGCAGCTGCAAATGTCTGTTGCGCTTCGAAGCTGGGGAAGGAGACTAGGACGCCTTGGGAACACGCAGAGTGAAAAGCGAGGGGGGAAGACGAGTTCTGTGAGAGAGTGGGAGGAGTTTTGGAAGCAGCTGCAAATGTCTGTTGCGCTTCGAAGCTGGGGAAGGAGACTAGGACGCCTTGGGAACACGCAGAGTGAAAAGCGGGCGGGGGGGTTGGGGTGGTGGTGGTGGTGGTGGTGCGGGTTTAAGAGTCGGGGGGGAGTTCTGTGAGAGAGTGGGAGGAGTTTTGGAAGCAGCTGCAAATGTCTGTCGCGCTTCGAAGCTAGGGAAGGAGAACACGCAGAGTGAAAAGCGGGGGGGGGGTGCGGGTTTGAGAGTCGGGGGGGAGTTCTGTGAGAGAGTGGGAGGAGTTTTGGAAGCAGCTGCAAATGTCTGTCGCGCTTCGAAGCTGGGGAAGGAGACTAGGACGCCTTGGGAACACGCAGAGTGAAAAGCGGGGGGTGGTGGTGCGGGTTTGAGAGTCGGGGAGAGTTCTGTGAGAGAGTGGGAGGAGTTTTGGAAGCAGCTGCAAATGTCTGTCGCGCTTTGAAGCTGTGGAAGGAGACTAGGACGCCTTGGGAACACGCAGAGTGAAAAGCGGGGGGGTGGGGGGTGGGTGGTGCGGGTTTGAGAGTCGGGGAGAGTTCTGTGAGAGAGTGGGAGGAGTTTTGGAAGCAGCTGTAAATGTCTGTCGCGCTTCGAAGCTGGGGAAGGAGACTAGGACGCCTTGGGAACACGCAGAGTGAAAAGCGGGGGGGTGGGGGGGTGTTGCAGGTTTGAGAGTCGGGGGGAGTTCTGTGAGAGAGTGGGAGGAGTTTTGGAAGCACCTGCAAATGTCTGTCGCGCTTCGAAGCTGGGGAAGGAGACTAGGATGCCTTGGGAACACGCAGAGTGAAAAGCAGGGGCTTTTCTGAAAAAAACATTTAGCACTTTACTTTTTGTGAGCCAAAACATCTGATGGCCTGATCGACGGTGCAGATGTAGCCACGTCAACAACAAAGGAGAGCCACCCTCCTAGGCCACCCTCGTAGGCCACCTGACCCCCATTTTTCCCATATATATATATATATATATATATATGGAAAGTTGGTAGCCATCTCTATTATAATAACAAAATGTACAAAAACTGGTAAAATGAAAATAGTAGACCCAGAAAGGGGAGAGGGCACAAGCGCCGTCACCCTATACTGCCCAACCCCAATCACTACCGAAATGTACCAAAAAGCTAAATAAAATGAACAAACAAACAAAACAATCTCTATCCCGCATCCCGGAATTCCCATCTATCCATAGCTTCCTTCGCCTCTGGAGTCATTGGCTCGAGATCCCAAAGAATAGTTCTGATATCTGTTGCAATTCCTTCAAATAGAGAAGTCTTTGACGAATTAGTGTTCTCAAATATTCTTTTATTCCTCTCCCTCCAGATGCGCCATACCAAAGTAGCAAGAGCCGTCTTAGCCAGAATACATAACACATCCTTATTACCAGCAAAGTGTGTTAAGAAATAGTCTCCCACCTGATCTAGCTGTGGTAATATGGGGACCGACACACCCAACTTTAGGAGACTTCTTTTCAAAATATAACTTTGAGTATTCACACTCAAAGAATAAGTGATTTATACTTTCAGCAATTCCCGAATTGCATATAACACACTGTGAATCAGTCTGAATACCCAACACCTGAAGCTTGTCCTTAGTTAAAAGCTTCCCAAGAAAGGATCTAAGAAGAGATATCGAGTGCTTTGGCACACCATACCTGAACCAAACGAGTTTTGCATAGCAAAATGGATTACCTATATGCCTTGTCCCTTCCCAGGCTGTGCGAAACTTGAAGTATCCCCCTATAGCCACCCAGGTCCATGAGTCACGGCCGATCATAAGAACTTTGTGCTGTAGGAGAGACCGGATTCTGGAAATGGCCGGATCAATCACCCACTGTCCCGCATTCCAGTATTCTGATACTGTTTTGTAGCTTGCATCCGCAGGTACATCAAAGGAGTCGCTAAGTGGACCGGATTGCAACCAATTGTCATGCCAAAAGAGGGTTGTAGTGCCATCCCTCACATCCTGCTTGATCAACAATTTCGATAAGCGCCTGCAATGCAACATGAACTTCCAAGTGCCAGAATGGGTTGCCTTCCTTTTTGCTGCAAAAAACTGTGATGCATCAAAGTATTTGGTCCTCATATAATTAGCCCAAAGTCCTTCACCCGACAACAAGCGCCATGATAAGGCCACTCCCGCAGCCATATTAATATCTGGAAGGAGACGCAGTCCTACTCCGCCCTCCTCTTTCGGCTTACATATATCCTTCCATGCCCATATATGAGATGTACCCCAGATAAATTTCCAGCAAGCTGTGGTGATTGTGCGAAGGACACTTTTTGGAATGCGGTAGACTTGCATCCAAAAAATAAGCATTCCATAAATAACCGTTCTGACAAGCTCTATTCTTCCCGAAATGGATAACATAGAGGAAGTCCAGCCCAATAATCGCTTTTTGCATTTATCCACCAGGTTTCTATACATGGAAGGTTTAGGATACTTAGAAGACAATGGCAACCCAAGATAAGTAGTAATGGAAGAGCTGATCTTAATACCTAGCTGTTGTGCCAAATGAAATGGAGATTTAGTACCCTTACTGAAAATGGCAGTACTTTTATCCCAATTTATTTCCAACCCAGTTAGATTAGAGAAATCCTCTAGCAATAATTTAAGGCCAGCAAAAGAGAGTTTATTTGCACGACAAAATAGCAGTAAGTCGTCAGCAAACAACAGGTGTGAAATTGACTCCGCCCTTCTCATTGGTTGGATCTTACTTGTAAAAATAGCCCTTTCAATCAGCAAAGAAAAAGCTTCCATTGTGATAACAAAGAGATATGGTGATAGGGGATCACCCTGCTTAATCCCTCTATTACTCCCAAAATACCCCGCAGGAGTGCCATTCACCATAACTGAAAAAGTTGGTGTAGAGATGCATTCCGCAATCCAGCCAATAAATCTCCTGCCAAAGCCCATTCTGTGAAGGATATAATAGACAAATTCCTGATTTACGCTGTCAAAGGCTTTCCTTAAGTCCAGTTTTAGACAAGCTCTGGAACCCATTGGGTTGCTAAAGTCCCTGATCTGTTCATGAGCTAGGAGAGCGCAGTCAGACATCAATCTTCATTTCAGAAAGGCTGACTGATTTGGGGAAATAAGCTCATGAATAAAAAGTTTCAGCCTATTACAGATGATTTTGCTAATAACCTTGTAGGTTACATTACAACAAGCAATGGGTCTGTAATCCCCAAGGCAAGAGGCAGAAGCATTTTTAGGCACAAGGGTAAGATTAGTGTGGTTTATAGAGTGCATGAGAGAAATTGAATGGAAAAAAGAATGTATCGCCTCAGTTAGATCTTTTCCAATCGTGCTCCATCCATGCTGATAAAAGCAAGAATTAAAGCCATCTGGGCCAGGGGATTTATCCACCCCTATTTGAAATACTGCATCCTTGATCTCCTCATCAGAAATAGTTCTTTCAAGCCAAACAGCAGCATCCGGAGTTAATATGTGCTTTGTAACCAATTTAGGAAAGACCGTCCAATAAGAAGTTTGATTATACAGAGCCTTGTAGAAATTTGGAGCAGACTCTCTAATCTCATCATAAGACTTGTTTTGATTCCCATCCGCATCAACAAGATGACCCAAGTTATTGTGACTCTGCCTCGCCTTCATAGCAGTGTAAAAGAACTTTGAGTTTTTATCTCCAAGAGAAAGCCAGTTCTGTCTGCTCTTTTGTATAAGCATGTCTTCTTCAATCCGAATTATTTTAGCCAGCTTCTTAGCCAAAATCCGCTCCTTCAATTGCCACCTTAAAGCAGTATTGACCTGGGGATTCTCTCTGATTTCATTGAGTGCGGCCTGACAAAGATTTACCTCCTCCGCTATGTTTCTCCCTTTAGCCCAGCTTCGCAACACCCCTTTGAAGTTCCCCAATCTCATAATCAGATTGTGCATAGGGGATCCAACAACATCATATTCCCAAGAGGATTGAAGAAGTTCCTGATACCCCTCCATTTTCGGCCATGCATTAAAATATCTGAAAGGTTTCGGTTTTGATACAACTTTAGAATGAAGCTTAATCAGCATTGGCCTATGATCACTAGTTTTTGCCTCCAAATATTCCACAAAAGAGTCAGGGAGAATCTCCAGCCATCGGGCATTGCCTAGCATCCTGTCCAATCTTGCCTGAATTCGGCCATTACCCAAACGTTGATTGCACCAAGTAAAAACGTTACCTACACTCTTGATATCAGATAGAGAGCAATTAGCAAGACAATCATTGAATTCATCCAGCATTTTGTGATCACAATTCCTCCCCCCAGCTTTTCTTTCGAGTATCTAATTGAATTGAAATCGCCACCCACGAGCCAAGCTTCCTTCCCTATAGTTGTCGCATCCCCTTGAAGGAGTTCCCACAGGAGTAGCCTCTCACTCCTAAAGTTAGAGCCATACACTGCGGTAATAAACACCAAAAGTCCCCCGACATTGCTGCATTTCATAGTAATGTGCTGAGCAGAAATGGTCTAGACCGTTGCTTGCCAAATAGTATTCATTCCCACCAAGATCCTTCCCCCTGTTTGGAGTGCGAAATTATCAAAAAACCTCCAATCATTTGGAAAACAAGATCTCAAATTCCCTCCTCCATCCTTCAGCTTAGTCTCAAGCAAAATTACAAAAGTTGGCTTAAGTAAGATAAGCCTATCGCGGAGGTCCCTCCTTCTGACAGAGTTGTTTAGACCCCGCGTGTTCCAGACAAAGATACACATTAATTACCAGGGTTTGTTGGCTTCCCCGAAGCCCCATCCCTGATTCGCGCACTTTTCCTTATACCCACCATAGCAGATTCTGTGTGAGAGTCTTTCATGCTTGACACCTCCTTTTATCCGCTTTCCTTCCTTTAGTTGATTCAGCTACCCATTCAGGGTTTAATATAACTATAGGGGTGGGAACCGGGGTTGCAGCATCAGCCTGCTCCATGAAACCTGACATGGGCAGATGAGGGAGGGAGCCCTCAGGAGCTGACTCCGAATTTGTAGAGCAAATACCTGGCCTAATTTCTGAATGCGGCTCAATAGAATCCTGGGAAACAACTTGAATATAATCCCCCAGGTTGACCTTCATAGAATTATTGTCCAGAATATGAGAGAGCTTCTCACTGTCAAATGAGGCCGTTACCTGAGGTGTAGGG
Organism: Scilla litardierei; assembly: GCA_030789695.1. Lineage (NCBI taxonomy): Eukaryota > Viridiplantae > Streptophyta > Magnoliopsida > Asparagales > Asparagaceae > Scilla > Scilla litardierei. The sequence continues at coordinate 114,079,799 of CM061139.1, read as the reverse complement.
CCTGACCCAACATCTTGTTCTTCAATAGGGATCATAGTAAGAACATAAGGAATAGGTTCTGGATTAGAAGTTCCTGCACTCTGGGCAATAGAATCCGAACCGCTTCCCCCAGCAGTGTTGGCTGGTATACCTCCTGCCAAACGTCTAGTAGAAGTAGAGCCAACTACTTCTACTAACGGGTTCAAAGTCTGAGAAGATTCTCCTATTTCCTAAAAGGTAATAGCCTCCTCCTCATCTTGTTGCGATTCAGGTATCACATTTCCTTTCCCCTTTGGATCCATCTCTTGGATTGAAGGGAGCTTACATGTGTCTGGACATTGAGTAGTTGAGTGCACGAAGCATATGCAATTGGCGCAACATGGGGGTTTGCCTTCAATCTTCACGCCAATGCTTACCTTGGAACCATCCTCCAACACCACTTCAACTGAACGAGGAATAGGGCTTTTAGCATCAATCTCTACAAGGCAACGGGCATAAGAGGTATGCTCCATATGAGCTGTCAGTCTATCCAAACACAAAGGCGCACCAATGACTGACGCAATAACATTAAAAATATCCCTAGTCCACACGTTCAACGGAACTCCATGTAATTGAACCCACACATGGACAGCTGAAAGGATGTCTCTCTCATGTCTAATAGTAGTACTCCATCGCTGCAGCACCACTAGTCTGCCGTCAAAGAGCCACGGACCCCCATGTAAGATCCGCTCACATTCCTTTTCATCCTCAAATTTAAAATAGAAGAATCCATTCTCCCGACTGAATATCTTCAAGCCCTTCTTAATGAACCAGAGTCTATCTGTCCAAGCTTTGATTTGCCCAAAGTACGGTACATCGCCAACCACATAACCCACTAGAGTGCTCCCCCATTGTGCAGCCCCCTAGCCAACAGCGTATTTGAAACCAAAGCAATTTCTTGGCCTTCATCATTCAACGCAGGAACTACAAATTCCATAGACAGATCGGAATCATAGCTGCGCCTATTTGCACATTTATCAGCCCAAGACAACTTTTTCACCTTAGTATCAATAGTTAAATCCTGCTTCGGTCTAACAAGCAATTTGTCGATCACTTGGCATGCACCAACAGCACTAGCCACATTCGAAAAATGAGAAGCACCAACCCGACGCGTAGCAAACCTGAGCGGAGGTGAAGGGTTCATACCTGTAGCAGATCGCCTATTCCATTGATTCCTGATGCCATCCAATCGCATATGATATTTCTTCCTAACGACTTTTTGCCAACCCCCGATAGACCCATCAACAGCACCTGTGTCACCCGCCGAAGAAGAAGGGTCCTGGATGGTCGCTGCCGCCTTCAGCCTAGTCTTCAAACCCAAGTTTTCCTCTCCTTCCGCTGTATTGCGACGGTGGCCATAGGGTTCTCTATTCACCTCTCCGTAAAATCATATATATATATATATATATATATATATATATATATATATATATATATATATATATATTCTATAAAACACAACCTTTTTTGAATTTTGTCCCAGTCATAAGTCCAGTCATAATTTTGTTTGTCCCAGTCACCAACAAAGGCCTGGATTTACTCTAGAGAAGGGTCAGGATGAAGACACGTATGTCCGTGGGTCCCTCATGCAATAGACATTTGAAAAAATTGTACATCAGTTGAAATTCGAAAGGGAAAAAGACACACACAGATCTCGGTAAAATAGGGGGGAACTCGAAATTTTGGGGGGCAAAAAGACCTCATAGATCGGTAACTGAAGAAATTCTTCTGCTACCTCACGCTTAGTCTTCTACTGCAAACACGCGCTCGACATTTGGGGGGGAAGAACGCAAGCTTCCCAGCAGTTGAACGCATGCTTCCCAGCAATTGAAGAAAGTTGTGCCGGCCTTGATCTGGAGTAAAAGCAGGTATGCAATTTGGTTTTCTATTTTTCTTCGTCTTGATGTTTTAAAAACATGATTTTGTGTTATGGGTCATCATCAAAATTTGATTTTTGGTGTGGTTTGGATTTAGGTTTGAAGATTCGGCTTTGATCTGTGGGAAGAGCTTGGATTATTGTGCTTCTAGGGTTACTACTTATTGTGTATGTTGATTGATTTCATTTAGTTGGCTGTAATTTTTAGAGTCATGGACGTATATGGTTTGGGATTTGGGGAAAAATGTTTGATTTAATATCGCCGCAAGGTAATCAGCATTACATGTTAAATTCTTTCAAATTATATCCTAACACGTTCAAGTCGTAGCAGTAGTAGGGAGCCCAAATGGTTAGATTCTGTTAATTCATTTTAGGTAGCTTTCTTTTGGGGTAAAGTGATCAGGCCCTTAGAAAATTTAAGTTCCCCCCTTGAATCTTCTTGCTTCTTAGAGCATTTCCCCCCATTTATTTATTCAAATTTTCATGTGGGTGTTTTCTTGAAAAATTCAGCAGGAGTGAATATGGTTTTTAATTTTCTACATGTGGTTTCGAATGCAATTTTTCTTCTGTTGTTGTAAGGGACATGCTGAGATGGAATTTAAAGTCGAAGATGAAGCATTTTTTGTATTAAGAATATTTCTAGCAAAGAGCAGAAGGAAGGGGGATGGATCCGAACCATGGTTCCAGTCAGAGGCTGACCGGTGGCGTTATTAGTATAGTGATAACGCAGTAGGAGGTGAGCACCGTGGTCTTCGAAAGAGATGCTACCACTAAAAAGGGTTTCTTGCTGAGAGACAACAGCTGAGGTAATAAAAAATATCTTTTTATTTGTTATTGAGAGGTTTGATCTAACTGGTCGCTACCACTAATGTTTAAATGCTAGCTAATTTGAATAGAACAGAATTCATGTGTGCGTGTGTGGACGTTAATTTATTTTCTGTAGGATTTCAATTTGAATAGAACATATCCAAGATACATAGATGTATCTTATAATAACTATATATGTACCTTATCTATGTCTCCATTCAAGCATACAATATTCTAGAACTAAAATATAATCAATTATGAACTCTCAGATTTTTTTAAAATTATTTGTAGGGGACATAAGCTCCCAGATTTAATACTACCAAACTACAATTTTATACAATTGCAAACTGTAGGGTGTCTCCTGGGGAGGAAATGAGTATTTGATCGGTGCGATTGCGACAATGAAAGGTTATTATAAGTAGAGCTTGGGGTTCCTTTTGGATTCTCATCATTGTTCTGACTTCTCAGGTATTTTCAATTGTTTTTCTTATTTTGAATTTAATGTTTGCCTGAAGTTACAATTGCTTTTATAGTAACTAAGAGAATTTCTGTAATTATTAATTACAATATTGTTTTCATTTTTAGTTTTAAATTTTAATGTTCTGAGAAGTAGATTAGCAACAAATATTTGATTTCACTAAATTTCTGTAATTACAAATTTAGTGATAATGATCTTAGTTTGCCAACTAAACCTTAAGTTATTTATGTAACTTACTGTTATTTGGTAGTTAATTAAATGACATGCTTTCATGTTCTTTAGTTAAGTCATTGATTTATGATGTATAACAGTCATTGTTTTTTGTAGTGGTAAATTAAATGACATTTAATTAAGTGGACCTCATTTGCACTGAGATGAGAACCTGATGCTCGCATGTCTGTACATATACATTGGGTTATTCGACGACGAAATAGAAGCTGCAAGGTGTCCTACAAGAGATTTGGATTTGTTGAATTTTCTTAAGAGAAGCTCAATTTAAATTTGTTGCTTACGATATAAATTTTTTGTTGTGAACATCAGGGCTTATGACAAAGCGACAATCAAGTCCAGTGGATGGGAAGCTGTCACCAATTTCGAGACGAGTTCTTATGAACAGAACATACTCCCCTGCAGTCGATAGCGAATGTGTTGTAACTATGATTTCTCTATGCATTTCTTCTTTTCAGTTATATTGAGTTCAGCTAAATTGTTTATGTGAACTAATTTGGTGTCTGTTACTGTGGACTGTCTATTCATCAGCTCATTTTAATTCTAACATGTCATTTATTTATGATGTATAACATGTCATTTAATTAACCACTATTCCCATAAGTAGAATGTCTACATTTGTGCGGCTGCACACTGTGTTTCCACATTCTTGCATTAATTAAGCATGCTGCAAATGACATGTTGCCCTGAAATGAATCCCGCTCTGCCTCTTGAATACACAACATGCCTTAGTGATTTGTATTGTGTTGCATGGATGGAAGACATCTATTGTTCTCTTCTAATTCCTACCAGAATCTTAACAAAAAGACATGCTTTCATTTGATCAATTTGACTCTCTTATATAATCCCTTCAACGCTTTAAAAATACAAGTGTTCGTTCCTTTAGGTAAGCTTAAACTATGTGACTACTGTAGCACGTTTCAGGTCTCCTTCACTCTAAGGGCTTCCAAGACACTCTTATTCCATTTTGTCATAGGCAAAGATGGGTTTTAGTAAGTTACCATTGATGTTATGATTATGATACCAGTTTATGATTTCATGTGCCAAAGAAATTCAATCCGAAATGTCCAGCTATTTCCTGGTAAGAATCTAGCTGATCATAATGCTCTGCCTATTTGGCAAAAATTTATGAAACCCAAATGAACAATCAACGAGATTACTACAGGGCAAACCCCTGCTACTCACAGGATCTTAAATTCCTTAAGGAACAAAATTACTTCGACATACCACTTTCAATTGTCATAATATAATGTCTTTTGGAGGTGCATCAGGTCCCACAGGATTCTGAGTTTGCTTGGAGAATGGGTGCATTAGCACTATAGTTATCGTCATTAATCCTTCTACATCAAATATATATTTGAGCTCATGGGAGCATTTTGTTGTCTACTAATTTATATTATGCTTTGGTTTCAGGTTTGAATAGTTTCTACATTAAGGAAATCTCCTAGATGTATGATGTTAAACTCATTTGACTCAATATTTTGTTGTTGGGGTTGTTTACATTCATGCTGACTGAATGTTGACATTTCATATCACATTTAGGGTTGTTTTTCTTGCATTCTGTCTCAATAGTTATATTCATGATAATCTTTTCTTATCGGCATCTACTGTCACCGATTCCCATCTGCATCTACTGTCATTTCATTTTACACTAATTTTACACTAATTTTAGCTACGGCGGTGTGGGAGGTGAACACGCTTCTGCTAATCGAGGAGGCATAGTGGTGTTGTCGCTGGCAGAGGTAAGGTTGATATTCACAAATTGTCGGTTTATGTGGGAAGTGAACAAGCTTCAAGATTGTCTTCACCGCTTTGCCCCATCGATGCTTATACTTGGAGAGGTAAGGTCGATCCTAAATCTAATCCACCTCTATTTGATTAAAAACAAAAATCAGTTGTTTCATATTACAGCTACTTTGCCAATTCTCTATCTGGACTTTTGATAAATGTTTTATTTGTCACTTAGGGCCCTTCTTAGTGAGCATCAAAGCATGCTGATGACTTCTTGACATTCGACGGTTCAAACCAACGCTGGGGGCAAACCAAATCCTAGAGGGATTATTGAGAAATCAACGGAGGCAAACATCAAGCTCCCGATCAAGCGACTTGAGTCGACGAGGAGTCCAGAGTCGAGCATTTCCCTTCCTATGAGCATCTAGCTTATCTACCAAATTTTTGTGATTTTTTTAATTTCGGAGTTTTTTGTTTTTCGTAGAGAAATCGGCAAATGAGGAGACTCGCCTGAACATGATACGAAGGATCGATTTCTCTTTGATCATCCAACATGACACGAAGAAGGCCAATAGCTCCAAGGAGTCCATGGCAACAATGGCACCATTGTCTACATGACCATTGAATGGTCGGGTGGGGAACCTGTGGCCGAAAATGGAATTATTGTTGTTTTGCAGAGTGTTAATTTATTACTTTTGTTCCCTTTTGTTTTCATTCTTGATAAAGTTCATGCTTTCATGACGTATTTGTCATTTGATAGGGAGGATTATGAACAAGCGAACTTCCTCCTCAAATCTCTTCTTCTATGATCTATATAGTGGCGGTGCTAAAATTCAGGTTACATCTCCAAGTATCGCTGACTTGATTCAATTTTTTAATGGTTTTCTTAGTATACAAACGTCATGTGTTCTAGCTATAGTTGCTATAATTTATTAACATTCTTGGGTTTAGTTCGTATGAATTTTCACACATGCAGGCAGGTCCTGATTACCATTCATTCATCCTCCTTTTCGGCAGCTTTGGATCTGTGAGGCATGATGGCGAGTGATCTAATTGGGATCAAGGTGAGGGGGATATGAATGATGAGAATAAGAAGATGAGGTCTCCATGTAATTAGACTGCTTCTATGGCATTGCCGCCTCCCAACGTTGTAGTCATGGTTAGCTCTTACCAATGCAAAGACGAAGGGTTCAGCTGATATTGTCAATGGTGACATCGCCCCCGCTGAATGCGGACGCACCTCCACCACCGGGATCCCCAGTTTAGGTGAGATTTTAAACTGGTAATTGTTTTATAAAGTTTGGATTTTGGGGGTATGTGACAGCTTATTCAGGTCAAAATTGTGCCTTCATTTGTTACCTAATGTACACCGTGCATCAAAAATTAGAGATCATGGTATCACAAAGTTGGCTATCCTCTGGTAAATTGTAAAAACAAAAAAGAGTTTCGTCATTGTATATGAGCAAAAATAAATTGGCATAGTCTCACTAGACGTTAAAATGACTGGGAAATAGTAAACATCATGATTAAACAATAAAATTTTATCCAGGCATAAGAAAAAACAAATTACATTATTGTTCAGTGCTTCAACAAATCATATTGTTCGTAGTATGTTTTCAGGTTAACTACTTAATTTCAACTAATCCTTCTATTTCATGAATTAGTATCTAGATAATGCTGCCCTAAGCCCCTACATATCCAATTGCTCCATCATCATATTGAGCTGCTTTCATATGGACAAAAATATGATACTTTAGAATGGAGTTGATGAAATATAACAAACTACATCAATTGAGTGAGTTACTGAACATGCATAAAAAATAGTTTGCACTTGCATACAATATTTATTAATGTCTAAATATATAGTTGATTACTGCAAGTTATGGAACACGCTGAATCAATACAAATTTAATTTGAACTCACATGCTATTTGATATGAATTGAAGCTGCTAAATTTAAACAGAGTGTTTTCTCCTATCTTTAAGTGCTTTATGGAATGCTTGGAAGCCAGATTTTGCGAGAAGCAATGCGGTCTAGAAACACAGTTGCTTATTGGGTTCCTTCATTGATTTTCACTTCAATTTATTATATGTAAAGTGTTTGAAAGAGTAGTGAACTTTTCTATGTCCAAAGCTGGAATTTTGTGAGTGCTTGCAGGTGACTGATGTTATTTATGATATAGTGGAAGAAGATCCAAGTAATTTGCTCTGTGCGATGTCTGAAAAATACCATGCAAATATGTTGATTGTGGGTAGCCATGGGAATGAAGTAATTAATAGGTTTGGAACTTTACTCTGTTTATTCATTACTCTAAAATGGTACCGCTTTGAAGGGAAAGTATATATAGGGCTTTTGATAAAAATACAGTTAATGCATTAACTTAAAGTTGATAAAATATAATGATTGAAGTAGCATCATGCAACCGTACATAGTCCTGACCATGCAAGTTAACACCATTCATTAATTTTTAGATGATTGAAGCATTTGTCTAGAATGCTACCTTTTGCATATGGCAATAATCAGTGCTTAAGTAGAGGGGCCTCAAACTCCAACAGTGGTATAATATATGGTAACTTTTTCATCAATTGCAACATTATATTTTTGCATTCAAAATTAGTTTGATAAAATAAGTTATGTGCACTATGAATATGAAAGTCAAATGGGAAGTTGTGAAATTTAAAGTTTGAGCCAAATATTTAGTTTGACAAAGTGTTTTCTATTATATATTTGGTGGAAGTTTTGAAATTTAAATTTTAAAGTTGAATATAAAAGTTTTATGGGGATGCACTTTTGAAATTTGAACTTTGAGCCCAAAAAACTCAGCCACCGAAAAAAATTGTTTTAAACATCTAAAAATTGCAGAGCTATGATAATTCATCAACTCAGCCACCCAACTCAGAGATATAATTACTCATTTTTATTTGGTTGAAGTTTGGGATTTTGAGATTTATTTCTTCCCCTCTCACAGGAACTATCTCCTCACAGTAAAAAGAAAAAGACTTTTATCATCGTCTCTCTTACCCCAGTCCAAAATCTTACTTCTCACCTTAATCACTCTGAAAACTTCTCACTCCCAAGCTTCCTTTGCAAAATTTCATGAGGGATTGATTCTAGGATTTCTAAATCAAAGGAGGTGGAGCTCGGATGCGACCAAGGCTGTTTAAATAAAGGGTTTCTAATAAACTGTCTTATTCTTAAAAGAAATCATTTTTCCTTTTATCTGCACTTCGTTTTCCCCTTCTCTCTTGCTTTATATGGTTCTAATTCTAAGATCTCTTCTTCTGTTAGATATTATGGTTCTGAACGTCGAAGGCAGACGCCACGGTCGAGCCAGAGCACATGATGAATTATAGGAGCCGATCAGTTATTGTAAAGAACCATTTTGAAGAGTGATCATTTCCCTCGGTGCCAGAACAAACGGCTCCTGCCTCAAATCGAGGGAGCTCCTAAATACAGATAGGTAATTCAGTACATTTTGGTGAATTGCAATGATTTTATTGTTATAGTAATTATCGTTGATTTACTGTTGCTGTTATTCATGTTGTATGATTGTGAAGGTTGTTATCTTGCTTTATCTGGTTTGATGTAGTTTAAGATGGCCATGCGTGTTTGAATTACAGCGTGTTAATTATCTGGAAGATGATTTGGGCTATGATTAACAAAGTTTATGGAATTTAATATGCGTGCATGCATATGAATAAAGGCCAATTTGCAAACTATTGGTTGAAGCCTGGAACATTATTTATGATTAATTTTAGGTGTATAGAGAAGTCTTAAAAAGCAAAGGAAAAAGTTATATCTGTGAGAAGTATTACCCAGTGAACATGCTTAAACATTCCCAGATGGGGTTTATGGTGGGTAGTTGCTTTAGAAGTAGTAAATTCATTTTATTTCAATATCTGTTCTATATTGGTTAAGACTTCCTTGGGGAGTCAGTTGTTTTATATTATAAATACTATTATATATATGGCCTAAACAGCATGGTTGCAAGTGGAAGAAGGATTTAACTGTCATTAGGATAATGATAGAGGTGTGGCAGGTGCTGATTAGCAAAAGAGATTAACTGAATAATGAAATAAGAAAAACAGATCACACGACTATCTCCACTATAGAAAGAAAATTTTGTTTTATGCAATGGAATTTTTTTTGTGATCAGTCCATACCAAAGCATGGGATAATAAGTGTAATTTGCTTTAAGCAGAGAAAACAAAAATGTATGTTTTGTGCATTAAATCATTGAAAAAAATTTAGACCTATAAAAAAATCTTGGAGTATCTTTTTTGTTATGTAGAATTGTTTATGACCATGTTTAATTTAAGGTGTTTATTACAATAGCAGATGTGGGGGTGACTATTATGGGCTCTGATCCCCGAGATTCTACAGGTAAATTTGCTTTGTTTAATTTATTTTAATCGTGTAATGTTCAATAAGAATGGAATTTGTGAGTGATTTTTGAGGTTTTTAAGGGATTAATGATATATACTAGAATTGCTAAGGATGATGTATTCTTTAAATGACGATGTTTGAATCTTCTCTTATAAGAGTTAGTAATGACTCCATTTTCCAGATATTTTCAGGTACTTTGTACTAACCATTTTTGTGATATACAAGGTTTTGATTCAAAAAATTAAAATTCCTCCCATTCACACAGTTAGATATGATCATTAATTGCTTTTTGAAATAATTATGTTGGTCCAATAGGCCAAATCACTTGCCAAACATGAATGCTACAAACATTCTCCTAATGCTGCTCATTATTAGTTGCCAAGTACATGGGGTGATAAATTACAAAGGGAGCAACCAAATACACTGCCAACCAAATATGCACCATGTGTCTGCTTGATACTTCGGAGGTCAATTATTCATTTGCATTTGAAATCAATACAACCTTAACCTTCATTTTTTTCAAGTAGTTTTCTTTGTTTAATGGTGCAATATTGGTACCCACTGCCTCAAACCTAACAATCTTTCAATCTGAATATCTAAAACAAAGCTTAATAGTGAGAAAACAAGTCAATTTTCATATTGAAATTCTTAGAGTGTGGATTGGAGTTTGATTTTGTGATTTAATCATCAATGATCCAAACGAAATCATTGGATGATGATAGTAATCCGCTTTTAGTATAGGAAACAAAATGTATGTTATGTTGTTCACTGGATCATTGGAACACATTCAGACATATAGCAAAATGTATGTTATGTACACTGGTTTATTACTTAGAATAATTTATAACCATGTTTAATATTTGAGAGGTTTGTCTTGGCATAAAATAATGGAGTATCTAATAATTCACTTACTTTAAATGTTGCATTATTTAATATTTTATCTTTACATCCACAATTTTTTATGCTCATTTTATGTACACCAGTCGTAAGGTTACTGTTGTGAAAATTTTAATTTCATAGTTTGGACAACGCAGACTCTTAGTGTTGTTTTAGTGGTGTAATATTTTCTAATGTCATATTACTTAACAAACTAAAGTTGAATTCATGTTCCCACACTAAAGTTTTAGTGGTGTAATATCGATCTGAAATTTAGTCATATTGTATTTTGAAAACCTGCCCATTTGTTTCTACCATCGAGAACAGAGGCTTTTCTCAAGTGAAGAAGGAAAAGGGTATCTTTGTTGCTTCCATCTTCGGTACCAACATTTCTATTCATTGGTTTTGTTTCTTTACGTGCTCAGGTAAATATATCCTATAAATCCAGACCATAACATTATTTAGGCAACCTCTACAATATATGAATGACATGCAACTTTTAAATGCTTCCATTATAACTGGAAATTTTACGAATAGAGGTGTGTTGTTAGCTTATTGTTGATGTCCTATATCGCTACGTGATATCTTTCCTCATTTTTAAAACAAAGTCCATGTCCTTTTCTTGAACATTGGAACTTCTGATGATCGAGTCATTTGGCAGTGAATTGTTGGTGGAGTGGATCTTTGCTCTATCCTTTGCACTATGGACTGAATCTTTGCTTTATTGATGCAGGAGACTAAGCAGTATTGTGGCATAGATTACAAAGCTGTTGGGACCAACAATATGCAAGAGCAGAATGTAGTTGATACATTGATTGGGAAACAACAACAGATTTTTCTAGCGACACAAGTAGTTAAAATAATCTTGAAGATCAACGATGTTATCACCCCTTCGGACTATTGAAGCCGCGGCGAGTTTTTGTATGTTACCCTGGAATTTACTGTAAGCATACATGTTCAGGTGGCTTGATTCTTGAACGTGTTGGCTAGGTGTTCTTAGCATGAATAATTTTTTTCCTTTTATTCTCTTTAAACCTTTTTTCCCCTGTTTATTAGGAATATTTTTCAGATGCGAAGGGAAGTTTTAAGTTCAACATTTGTATTGTTTATTCAACTATAAGCAATATATTTGAAGCCTCCCTCCTAAACAGTTGAATTATATACTTTTTGGAAATTAAATCACTTTATATTGGGGCAAAATCTGAATTTATTGGTATTGCAATTGAAAGGATTTCATGTACAAAAAGGCTCAAATTGGGTGTTATTCGTACATTTTTATAGCATTTGCAAGTCATGTTATTTGCTATATGTATATCTTACAAGATTTCATATTCAGCATATGTTGGGTTCAAAATTATGAAATCAGTGTATTGGGAATTATGAAGCTCACGTGATTGATTCAAAGGCGCAGTAACAATCTAATTTGCAGCCATATTGAATTTTGAAAACATGTCTATTTTTGTCTATCATTGAGAACAGAGGGTGTTCTCAAGTGAAAAAGGAAAATGCTATGTTGCTTCCATTTTGATTACCGATTTTGTGTTGATTATCATATGGCAACATGTTCTTTGATTTATGAATATTCCCATCTGTTTGGATCATCAGTGGTTTGCAAAGCTCACTTGATTGTTGCTGCTGTAAGTTTGCTCCATAATGTTTATTCTTATAGTGCTTCTTCGTATATGCTCTATGAGCTCTGACAAACATGGTGCAAACATGATGAGTAAAATTATGAATCTGACCAAATTCTTCGTTGTATTATTTCTAATTACTGAACCAATTCTGTTTACCCAAGCCCACCGTGCTTTGGTTTTCAGTTGCCTTTTATTCGTTAAGGCTTTAGAAATGCTCCTTTGCCTTACTGAGGCATGAAGACAAAGAACATCATTATCACTCAAGAGTCAATGTCTTGAAGCTGCCATTATGCAAATATTGTGAATTGCATTATCAATAGGTAGGATGAGAGTTTGTAAAAAATTTGGGTGAAACTAAAATTTTAGTGGGAACTAAATTTTATGAGGGAACTAAATTTTGGATAGAAATAAAATTTTTTGAAAATTTTGGGTGGATCTAAATCTTAGGGAACTAAATTTTAGGTCAGGGAAATAATTAACAATTAAATATTGTTGTTTGTTAAAAGTAAAGGGGTCTAAGATTTTGAGGGTGGACTATTTTACATGAACCATACCCTTAAGGCACGTGTTATATCAGGAGGGAACTAAATTTTGGGGGGAACTAAATTTTTGACGGCACTAATTTTCGAGAGAACTAATTTTTTGGAAAAACTAAATAACAATTATCATACTTTAATTATTGTTGTTCATTTAAAATTTGGGGATATAAGATTTTGATATGGAAATATTTTAAATGAACTGTGCCATTAGGGCACGAGTTATGACTAGCATATATATATCATCTATATTACAATTGATGGATATTTTTGAATCTTTGTCCCATGTGGCAATGTCACATCGCCACATGGGACAACCTTCTTAAACCCAAAACCCAAAAACACAAAACTCCATCCAACCCCCCAAAAACGCACCCAAACCCAAACACCCAAAGTCACACCCCCAAGCAAAAAAACCAAAAACCCCAAGACACTACACACAGTCAAACCCACCATTCTCATTTTCACCCGTTTTTGCACTCATCGACACACCCGCCCAAAAAAATTGAAACACAAAAAAACCCAGGGAATGTGCATTCAAAGAGGCGGGCTGATCTTTTCGGGCGTCCTTTCAATTAACCCCTCAAGCATAGGTCCGAATGCGCCTGCGCCGAATGCGCCTGTGCCGAAGGCGCTTGCTAAATTTTTATACGCTAATTTGTTGTTCTGCGCCGAAGGCGCCCGCATCGAATTTATTGTTCCTCGCCAAAGGCGGCCGTGCCTCTAAATTTTTTACGCTAATTTGTTGTTTTAAATTTTGGCTCTAGAAATATTTTTTTAGGGACAAAGATTTTGCGGGGAAAAATCTTGAATGGATTGTGCCCGCGGGCACGGGTTATGACTAGTATATATATATATATATATTGGAGAATATACTTTGCATCTTTATTGATATCGGGAAAAGAATACAAGACTTATGGGCGGAAGAAGGATGTATGTAAAGAGGAGCAAGGCACAGGCGCCGTAGCCCCCATAGTTACACTACACCTTCCGCTAACCCAGAAGCCAAAGAATACAAAGAATAAAAGGTAAGCAACCTAGGCTAGTAACCCCCAATTTGTCGGGGGGGGGGGGGGGTATCCTCATCACGATCCCATTCCACATGCCTTAATATAGTTCTGACATCATCAGTAATACTTTCAAAAAGAAGTGCCTGCATCATCCCATTACCTTCAAATATCCTCCTGTTCCTCTCCCTCCATATGTGCCAAATCATCACAGCAAGAATAGTCTTGGCCAACCGTCCTATATTGTCCTTCTTATGAAAGCGGGCGAGAATCAAATCCCCCATCCCTGTAAGTGATGCCGGCAAAGCAGAACTGACCCCCATCTTTAAAAAACTCCTGCAAAGGAGGTAATTAGTATAACTACACTCAAAAAAGATATGATCCATATTTTCATGAATATTATCAGAGCATAGAACGCAAAAAGGAGAGGTAGGCACTCCCCATTGGACGAGATTATCACGGGTTAATACTTTCCCGTGGAAAGCCCACAATAAAGTGATTGCCATCTTGGGGATGTGACCTTGAAACCAGACCACCTTGTAATAGGGAAAAAGAGGTTTAATAGCTCTAGACCATTCCCATGCATTTCAAAGAGTGGGGGCCTTGGATACCCAGGACCAAGAATCATTTCCATAAGTCAAAGAGACAGCCTCAATAATGTGACGAACATGAATAAGACTGCTGCTATCCACCCATCCCTCACCAGACCAGTAATCTTTAACCATATATCCCTCCTCTCCTTCAGGAACATCATAAGAATCATTGAGAGGGCCGCACTGGAGCCAATTATCATACCAGAAAAGAGTAGATGAACCATCTCTGACATTGCAATTAGTAAGCTTTTTAGTGAACTCACGGCAGTGCAAAATAAATTTCCAAGTCCCGGAATGCATGGGATGAGCCTTAGCTTGAATTAACCCCGTACTACCCATGTAGCGGGTTCTCATAAATGAATCCCAGGCTCCCTTGTGTGTAAGCATACGCCATGACATCTTAATGCCATAGGCGTTATTCAACTAAGAGAAGCACCTAATTCCCACCCCCACCCCCCTCATGTTTGGGCGCACAAGTGTCCTCCCAAGCATAGAGGCGGGTTTTCCCCCAAATGAAATTCCTGCACATGGATGTGAGAGCGTGCAAGACAGATTTAGGAATACGAAACGCTTGCATCCAAAACCCAACCATGCCATATATAACGGATTTAACCAGCTTAATCCGCCCAGCGATGGACAATAATGACGAAGACCACCACTGCAATCTGCTTTTGCATCTATCAATAAGGCGACCATACATAGAAGCATTAGGATACTTTGTAGATAGAGGAAGCCCCAAATATGTGGAATGGGAATGAACCCTTTTAATACCCATAATGTCCGCCAAACTGCCAGGATCCCTGACACCCTTACTAAAGATGCCAACGCTTTTACCCCAGTTGACCTCAAGCCTCGTATAGAAATTGAAAGTAGTGAGGAGGTCTCTCAAACCATTAAAGGATATAGCATCAGCCCGACAAAAGACCAACAAGTCATCCGCAAAGAGAAGATGAGAGATCGCCCCAACTCTTTTCATAGGCATGATACTATGCATGGTGTTGGCCTTGGCCATGAGCAAGGAAAAAGCCTCCATCACAATAACGAAGAGATAAGGGGAAAGGGGTTCTCCCTGCCTCAGCCCCCTGTTAGACTGGAACATGCCATAAGACGAGCCATTGATCATAACCGAGAATGAAGGAGTGGAGATACATTCACATATCCAACTAATAAATCTGTGCTTGAAGACCATCTGGTGAAGCATGAAATATAGAAATTCTCTATTCACACTATCAAAAGCTTTCCTCAAATCAAGCTTGAGGCAGGCCCGAGCCCCCATAGGGATGTTAAAATCCCTAATATGTTCATGAGCAAGCATAGCACAGTCCGTAAGCAAACTGTCCTGAAGAAAGGTGGCTTGGTTGGGCGAGATAAGCTCAATAACAGCTTTTTTCAATCGATTGCAAAGAATCTTGCTAATAATCTTGTATAAAACATTGCATCAGGAAATGGGCCTATAGTCACCAAGCCCCGAAGCATTACCATTCTTAGGAATGAGCGTTAGAAAGGTATGATTGATCTGCCGCAAATTCTTCCCAGACTTGAAAAAATTAAGCACGGCGATAGTGACATCTCTACCAACAATATCCCAAGCATTTTGATAAAAGAAGACACTGAAGCCATCAGGACCAGGGGCTTTATCAGGCCCCGTTTGGAAGAACGCATCTTTAACCTCATCAGCCAATACAGGCCTTTCCACCCAAACAGCAGCCTCATTAGTAAGAATTCTTTTAGTGGTGAGGCGAGGGAAGACCCTCCAATAATCATTTTGATTATAGAGCTTAGAATAAAAATCGGGGGCATCAATTTTGAGCAGATCAACGGAATTGTTTCGAGAGCCATCACTAGAGATCATGTGACTAAGATTATTATGGCTTTGTCTAGCACGCATAGCAGTGTTAAAGAAACGGGAATTACGATCCCCAAGACTCAACCAATCTTGTCTACTCTTCTGCTTAAGATTGGATTCATCAATCTCAATAGCTTCGGCAAGACGATTTATCAATATTCGTTCTTCCTTTTGAAGATCAACACAAGTACTTAGAGAGGGGTTATTTTGAACAGCAGCAAGATCAGACCGGATTTTGGTGATGTCATTCGCATCTCTAAAGGCAACCCCAAAAACCTTAAGCCCTTGTTTCAACCCCTTAAGCTTGGTAACAAGCCGAATCATGGGGCACCCATCAACTCTGACTTGCCAATGCTCCTTCAACACATCAATATACTCAGGGCTGCGATGCCAGGCATTAAAAACTTGAATGGTTTAAGGTCAGACCGCACATTCCGATGGGTATGAATAATAAGAGAGGAGTGGTCACTAGAACCCCCGACGATGTATTCACAATAAGAGGTCGAAAGAGTGCCAATCCAAGCATTATTGCCAAAAGCCCGATCTAGAGTGGCATTGATACGCCGCTGCCCAATGTTACGGTTGTTCCAACTCATGGTGTTTCCAACGGTCTTGAGCTCAATGAGTGCGCTAGAATTGATACAATCATTAAACTCCTCCACCATACTCCCATTAATCTCCCGACCCCCAACTTTATCCGAAGTATATCTAACGCAATTGAAATCCCCCCCGACAATCCAAGGGAGATTATTATAAGCGCTAGAGTTGGATACAACATTATCCCACAGGCTTCTACGCTCTTGATAAGAGTTGGAGGCGTAAACAACCGTAGCGACCATGGCAAACCCCGAGGCATTCCTACACTTCAAAGAAATATGTTGGGCGGACATATTATCAACAACACACTGCCAAATTTCCAGATCGTAAACGACGATGATACGCCCATTACGATGGGTATTCCAATTATTGATAGTAAGCCACTTTTTCGGGAAGCACTTGGCAATCCTTTGAGCATTGTTCTCAATAACTTTTGTTTCAAGGAGACCAACCAACGAAGGAGCAAACTTCCGGACCCTTTCTTTAAGCTCTCTACGCCTAGTAACGTTATTAAGACCCTGGGTGTTCCATATGAGGAGAGTCATTGGGCGGGTTTAGTGGGAGAGGGATTCACAACATCCCTATTAATACGAGAACTCTTGCGAATTCCTTTTGTCGACACCTTATGTTGTTTAGTATTTTTTCGGCTCTTATTACTTTGCCTTAACTCCTCTTGCTCGATCAGCCAATCTTCATTCATTATAGTCATATCAGGAGGTTCATCATCGGATTTGCTATCAATCATCGAACCTCCCTTGCAAACCTTACTCCCTAGCCTTAAAACATTGAAGGGGTTAGCATCGCTAGCGCATGGGGTCGCATTGTTGAAACTAGAGAAAGATGAGGCGGAACTACTTCCCGCCCCCATCCCAAGTCCGACCCCCGACCCGCCCCCCCCTTTTGTATTAGTATTGATTACATGAGTATCCTTGTTACACATGCCTTTATCTGCCCCCCCCCCCCTCCGTTAGATTCAGCTAGCAAAGCACACTTGCTGTACAAGACCTTGCTTTGGGCCGTCACCACATTTATAGACCCTATAGCAGTAGTACATTCAACTATGTCGATCCCCTCTTTTGAGCTGTCCACCAGTCGCTTGTTAGGACTACCTGCATCTTCAGTCCGCAACACAGAGGAACTTGACACCCCAACACACACCTTCCCAACACACCCATCAGCCCGCTCCCCATTACAAGCCTCACCAGGCCCAACATCCACTGTAGGAGAAACACTTTCTTCTTCGAGGCTACATGCCTTCCCAGGCTCCCCCGCTGCAACAACAGCTTTACAAACTTCATCATCAGCCCCTGCGACAGCATCGTCAGCCTTACCCGCCACCGGATTACAATATCCACCCCTATTCCCCTATTACATGCCTCATTAACAGCAACGGTAGGAGAAACACAGACTTCTCCGTAGTTACAAGCCACCCCAGGCTTCTCTCCTGCAACAGCAGACTTACAAATCTCATCCAAAACAACATTACCGACCCCCTCCTTACTAGAGCTACAAACAACATCATCCTTCCCCCTAACCCCATTATTTACAAAATTCACAATAGGAAAAACAGTAGCAACCTGACCCCCCAACTCCCCGCATATATCAGCAGCATTCGAAGAAGAAAGGTTACTCGAGAGAGATTGTATAGTGCGTACATTACACCCGCTTATAGAGCACATAGCATCCTGAAACCCGTTCGAGCCCCCATCAGCCGTTCCAGAGCTAAGGTCATCTCCCTTCCTCGTAGCTCCATTTTTAGATGTACATTGCTTAACAAGATGTCCAAAGCACTTACAGTTAACACATCTGGTGGGGTGCCTTCATATTTGACATCGACTTCAAAGAGCTCTCCATCTTCAACTTGCACGGTCACGGTCAGGGGAAGCTCTTGCTCCGCAGAAATGTCCACCAGACAACGCGCATAAGTCATTCGCTCCATAGTGGCAGTGGCTCTATCCAAGCAGATAGGCGACCCCAAGACACTGGCTATTATGTTCAAGATCTTCAGCGACCAAAATTTCAACGGAAGGTTTTGAAACTGAACCCACAGCGGAGCAGAAGACAGCATGTCTCTATCGAAGCCCATGTTTGGTGCCCACCGCTGAACCACCACTAGGCACCTGTCGAACATCCAAGGTCCCCCGTGTAGCACGGCGTCGCTATCGACCTTATCCCTAAAGCGAAAGAAGAAGAATCCATTTTCTCTAGAGAAGACTGTCATACCTTGCTTCTTCCAGGTCCTGATAGCCCAAGCTTTCATCTGGCTGTAGAATGGAACATCGCCAAGAACATAGGCAATAAGCGTGTTCTCCCAATTGCTGGCAGCTTCATCAACAATCTCATGTGATAGAACGGCTATAGAAGCTCCAGATTCATCAAGAACTGGTTGGACATAGCTCATCTCTAAGGCATCGGCAATCTTCCGTTTGTTAGTGCAAACATCCAGCCATGACTGCTTCGTCGCAAGAGGGTTGATCCTGATCTCCACAGAGGGCCTCACAGACCTTCTCTCATATATCTTCCTGCTCCCAAAGGCACCTTCCTTCATAGAGCCGCCGTCATTCCCTTGCACAGTATGAAACCGGGATCTGTAATCGCTTCTATTACTCTTCCCCTTGCTCACACCATTTTGTGCCTTCTTCCTGTTGATCGTATGCTAATCTCCGTTATCGTCGGTGAGTGCTCCATCAGGAAGAGAAGCAGCATCCATACCGGCGATCAATCACACAGCAGATCAGATCTTGAACAAGAATAGAACCAAAATTTAGAAGTGAATGGATCACTCACCGCCAGATCAAGAACTCCACCTGAGTTCTCGATCCGTCCGAAGGGGATCCACGCCACCTGCTCCTCCACCGAAATAGGAGCACCAATGATCTCGAGTCAAGGGCAGACTCAAATCCAAGCAATCGATACCGTTGCGATGTAGCAGCAAGAAGGAAACAAACAAGATCGATCAAGAAAACAAGCGAATAAGAAATCTCGAATCAAAACTCAGCTAAATCAAAATGAGACTCACCGCCGGATCAGGATCCTCGACGAGATCCTGATCCGAACAGCCGAAATCGCAATCGATCCGCCGCCTCCTGAATAGATCAATGAAATCAATCGAATCGAATCGAAAAAAGTTTCGAATCGAAATCGAATCAACTTCGAGAAGACGAACATCCGGAACACGAACCGACGCTCAACTACCCGATCACCACGCCTATCAGCAACCACGCAAGCGAATCCCAGCCAAGAATCCGGCCGATCCACCGGGCCAAGCCGCAGGAGCGGCCGTCGGTAGAGACCGAGCCCTAAATCGCCACCGGAGCTTCTCACTCTAAAAAGGCAAGAGAGAGAAACCGATTATATATATTAGCAAATAACCCGTGCACACGTGCACGTGGACTGAAAAAAATGTTCGGGAAGGGGTGGGAAGAACAAAAAGTGTAGGTGTGTGGGTGGGGAGGGTCCAGGGGCAAAAATGCAAAACCCGGGGTTGTATGTGCAAAATTCCTCACCTCTTCTCTTATCTCTTAAACTCTCATCACAAAATTCTCCACCTCTTCTCTTATCTCTCAAAATTTCATCACTTATCCGATTTCTCTCGTCCAATTTCTCTTATCCAATTTCCCTTGATATCATCCCTATTTTATAGAATGATGTATGTATATGTATGTAAATGTATATATGCATATATGTATATGTATATATGTATGTATATATATGTACTAGTCATACCCCGTGCCCGCGGGCACGGTTCAATTAAGATTTTCCACCGCAAAATCTTTGTTCCCCAAAAAATTATTTCCACTGTCAAAATTGCGCGGAACAACAAATAAGCGTAAAAATATTTAGCGACACGGACGCATTCGGCGTGGAACAATGAAATCGGCGCATGCACCTTCAGCGCGGAACAACAAATTCGGCGCAGACGCCTTCGGTGCAGAACAACAAATTAGTTAAAAAAATTTAGCGGGTGCCTTCGGCGCGGTTCATTAAAGATTCCCCCTCAAAATCTTAGATCACCCATAATTTAGCTCATCCCAAGAAATTTCAAACATTTTGAAATTATTCACCTGTGATCAATATTGATCGAGTCGCATCGTCTAGTCCGTCCTGATCAAGAGATCGCTCATCGTCTTCTCTACACGAACCACCATCCATGTAACCAGCAGAACATACACCGCACGTCAAGTTTTAACTATAGACATGCATATTGTAATCCCCAAAACTACATCAAATCAAAAAAAAATTTCTCTAGGTGTCAACATTAAGACAATATATTTCATCATAATTCCTTAAAATTCACTTCAAGCAATTCAAATACCACGTCGTCATTTACTCTCAAATTACAACGTCAAGAATTTGACATCAACGATTGGATTTCACATTTAAAAACAATAAAATCCTTGCTCTATAAACCAAAATGAACAGAATTGCCAAATAAAACAACCCAAAATTTAAAGTTCTCAATAAAAACCTAAACAAAGCATCAAGAATTTGATTTCAATCATTTGGAAATTATTCACCAGTTATCAGTATCGATCGAGTTGTAGATATCCATGTTCAAATAATTTTATTGAAAAAATAGGCATTCTAAAGCATCTATAACAAACACAGTTTAAAAGAATTAGAATAAGAAAAAAGAACACATATTTCATGATTTTAAGCCTATGATACAATGATGAGAAATAGTCAGAGAAAGATTTAGTGATATGGCATCGAAAAAAACCAGATCCTGGAATCATACCGCCAGTGGAGCGATCCCTAGTTAGCTAGTAGTTCGCTGAGTACCAAAGCAACTGAATCGAGATAAACCAAGGAACCAGCTATAACGAAATGATTAATGCATAAAAGAGAATTTTTCTAGCCCATGATAACTCATCTGTAACATTCTAATGTCTAATTGGCCTATGAACTAATTCTAATGTCCAATAATCTAAACAAAAAATCATAATTTAATCTATTAATGGCATCTGTAACATACACATGATAAGAAAAGAACAAATTTCATGATTTTAAAATCAGACAGAACATTTCTCCATTAAATTAGAAATTTTTATAGCCAATGATACAATGTTGAGAAATTGGCAGACAAATTGTTTTCTAATATTAATTATGACATGGCCTCTTTGTAACTCTCCACATTTTAAACCATGGAGAAGCAAACCAACATTATCGTTAGCCAACAGAAACATAATCAAATGTTAAAAACAAAAAATGAGCTAAAGCAGGTCTAAAAGTTAATTCATAGTATTTATACATCTCCATATTCAAACAATATCAGTGACCTGCTTTAGTTAAAAAGGGGAGCAAATTCAAACAACATTCACCCCAAAATTGAGACTTCATGATTCACATGTTCTGTTCATTTATCTAAAGCATATGATAGACAACGGGATGACGAGAGTGCTGTTGGGCTTAAGCTGGCAAAGATTTTTTCGATTTCCTTTTCAGCTTTCTGGCTATGCTTGTGGGCTAAGTACATCGACTTATAATATCACACAACCTAAACTATATGCTAAAAGAAAAAACCATTAACTATGAACAAATATACACAAAAATACATTTTGGATTGAACCATGCAGTCTAACTTCAAAAACACCATCTCTCACCATCTCTCACACAGGCATTTAAAACCAACAAAATTTACATATGAAGCTAGTGCCGTGTGTCCTGAAAATAAAAAATAAAATCATAGATTAGAATAGAAAAATTAGAAAAAAAGATATATCTAATTACTTTGTACAACTCACTTTTATTACCTTCATCATGTTTAAGCAGAAAACCTTTTCAACATCACATTATAAAAAGATGACGTGTCAAGCTCAATCCAAAGTGGAGAGTTAATAGGATGAGCAATAACCTAGATAAATTAAGAACATAAATTTCTTAGAAAAATTAATATATATTTGATAATATGGAAAAATTTAAATTTATACATTTATTTACCTTTTTTCGTTGGAGTGGTGGATGGCGTGCTTTCTGGAACCAAGCAAGCTCGGTAAGAACCATCTTCCACTTCTATAACAAAAAAGGTATTTGGATGGTTAATGAACAGGGTATTTTGAAAAACAAAATCTAAGATTTTTATATTACCTCGGAAAAGAAGATTGCTTTGTCTTCAATGTGACTCGTCGCCGTTGCTTGTAAAGTACTTTTAGCAATTTGCTGGAAATAATAATAATAATAAACAGTCACTAATTTTTAATTACAAAATGGGAATGTTTGTAACGGTATGCATACCTTATCAAACCAAAATCCGATATAACCCCGTATCTTGACATTTATGTGATTATTTTGAAGTAAATTTGAAATGCATGAGAAACAAATTTTGAAATGCATGAGAAACAAATTTTGAAATGCATGAGAAATAAATTTGAAATGCAATGAGAAACAAATGTTTGAATTATGAGCAAAAAATTTCTGAGATGAGTATCAAAATTTTAGAACTGTGAGCAAAAAATTCTGAGATGAATGTATTTCAAAATTTCAAAATAGATGTGAGCAAAAGGTTGATGGCATATCTACTGTGTATCACAGTTTGACGGCATACCTAGAGATAATGTATTAGAGATGAGTGTATTTAAAAATGGCATTTCTTGACATAATGAGAGGATAATGGAGCAGCTTTCTTACCAACAATTCCTGGCATTTATCCTCTCAAGATATGCATCATTTCTAACCAAAATTCCTGGCAATTCTAAACAATAATTAACTCAAGATAAGCATTGTGTACTGATAGGAAACAAAGGATAAATGTTTACAGGACAACGTTGGTCTAACCAAAAAAGAAACACAAAAAAAAAATTTGCCCTCGCAAAATCAGTAGAACCTATAAATTTGCTTACAGTCTCATTACAAAAATAACAAAAAATATGAAAGGATATCATGTCCAATAAAAAAATTGCTGGCATTTATCATCCCAAGGATGTTTGTGTAATTCCTGGCAAAAAAATGTCCAGGAATTTTTGTGTAATTCCTAAAAAATGTCCATAACTGTTCAACATGTTCAATACAAAAGTACAAATTCAATTTTTCTCCGTAACTGAATACACATTTCTTTAAATGAATATAGGACAAAAGTACACATTAAATCAATTTTTCTCCATACCTGAAAAACCAAACTCACAACACCAAGCTGTGATGAAGCTCTAACCAAGGGTTGATGTTTAGGTTGCTAACCAAAGTGATGAAGCTCTATTTTGAACTCTAGGATATCATGTATCCCATTTAATCAAAGTGAGGAGCAATTCATAACCAAATTCATTCTTAAGCATTATAAATTGACAGGATATGCAAAATAACCACCAAAATCATTCATAACCACCAAGCATGATAACAACAATTAATAAAACTAAATTTGCATGCTCATTCTTAAGCTATCTTGAATGTTGGTTTGCAAGCTCATTAATAAAACTAAAATGAACTTATAATTATGTTATCCATTAAATTGAACTTGCAAGTTTGCAAAATCCATTCTTTTTAACCCAACATTCTTGGTTATAACAACAGGACATAGAGATATGAATATTCTGTTATCACTTCTAATTATGAGTATCCAGTTATCACTCAAATCCATTCATTGCAAATTGGTAAACATCAAATTGAGTGAATTATAACCAAAATCCATTCTTTGCAAATTGGTAAACATCTATTTCATATTCTCTCAACAGGACATAATTATCAAATTGGTAAACATAATTGGTGGCCATGTTTTGTTATAATTCTCAGCCAACATAATTTCATATTAACTCAATCTCAGCCAACTTGATAATTGAGAGTTTGATAACAGAATATTCTCAGCCAACTTGGTAAACATCAATTTTAAATTCAAAGGTTCAAAGACATTTAAATTCACACATTCTCCAAATTCACACATTCTCCAAAGACACATTCTTCAAATACATATTTCAAATTTTTGCATTCAAACAGTTTTTAGCCTTCAGTAAAACATTTTTTAGACAACATTCAAAGGTTTTTCTCATTCAAAATAACTTTATCATTTTTTAGCAATCATTCAACCATTTTTCTTATATCATCAAATTTCATGCAAAATAACTCTGTTAAACTCAAAAAGATCACATGAGTACAAAACATATGAACAAATTGAGTAATTGAGCGAACACATGAGTACAAAACAAATTACGCACTGAGTACAAAACAAAGGTCCTGTTAAACTCAATTTCCTATTCAATTTCAAACTCCTATTCAATTCATTATCTCCTATTCAAGCTCATCCATTCTCAAAATTCCTCTTCAAACTACTCTGAAAATTACACCCAAAGGAATGCTAATCAATTATCCCAGTTTGAATATTTTAAGTTTGAAGATATTTTGAATATGAATATTGAATTGGGTCTTGTCATAATTTTGAAGTTTGAATATGAAAGTTCTCAATATTTCCCAGTTTGACCAAATATTCAATTGGAGGAATATTTTTAAGTTTGAATATGCAAGTTCTGACTTCAGATTGGCTATAACCAAATTCAGTTTGAATATGCAAACTTGCATATTCTTCAAATTTATGCTTTATACAGTTTGAATATGGATAGAAAAGTTTGAATTTTTTGAATTTTTTGCTTTATACAAAATTATGCTTGCAAAATCATTTGACTACCTGAAAAAAATTTGCTTTTTTATCTCATGTGGATAGAAAAGTATGGATTTTCAGATAGAAAAGTATGGATTTTCAGATAGAAAAGTAAAATGTATTATGCAAACAAAATTTGATCTCATGTGGAATTTTTTCAATAAATTGGCTGTCCATTTATACAAAATCATTCAGATAGTCAAATTTGATCTGAATGATACTTTCCTTGTATTATGCTTTTGCCAATTTCCATATATACAAAAAACATATACATCCATATAAAATTTGTTTGCAAGCAGGACAGCCATATAAAAGTTTTATATAAATTTACATGATCAACAGGACATCCATATATGGATAGCAAACAGGAAATTTGAAATAGCAAACATGATCAACCAGGACATTTGAAATAGCAAATTTGAAATGTTTCCAATAGCAAACAGGAAATTTGATAATTTCAAAGATATATAAAATGAAATCTCAATTTCAACACCAACATTTGATAATTTCAAGGTCAACATGTTTCTTATATCATCAACATTTCAAGCTCTCTTTTATGCAGGTATACTCTTGTTAACTTCATTATTAAATTTTCAAAGTAACAAAATTTAACAAAATGTCCTGTTATGACATCAAAGTAACATGACATCAAAGTAAAATAATCAACAGAATTTAACATGAAAATGAAAATAATCAACATAATTTCATGATGACACTTTCCTGTTAACATGAGTCAACAGGACACTTTGAAACTCAATTCTCTCAACATGAAAATGAAGAGCTTATTCATAACATCAAAGTAACAAAAAAACCACATTTTGAAACTCAATTCTCTCAACATTCAACAGGACACTGAAAGCAGAGAAATTGATGAATTGGATTTATTTTGAATACATGAATGGGGTCCTATCAACTATTTTGAATTCATGATTTATTTTGCAAACATGTTCACAATTTTAGAAATCAAATCTTGAGAAATTGATCAAGCTTGAGAACATTTTGATTTCTAACCTGTTAACCATTTAACCATTTAACCATCAATTTTGAGAAACCAACAATTTAACCATTTAATCCTGTTAACCATCAATTTGTCAAACATGAAAAATTGATCAAATCCTCAAGATGGTTCTCAAGCTTGAGAAATTTAAGCAAACATGTTAATCAAGCTTGAGAAATTTGATTAATCCTGTTAATATGTTCAAAATGTTAGAAATCAAGCTTGAGAAATTGAGAACCATTTAATCCTGTTAACCAAGCTTGAAAAATTGATCAAATCCTGTTAACCATTTAACCATCCAAGATTGAGAACCATCCAAACATGTTCAACTATTTTGGGTCATGTTAACCATTTAACCATCCAAGCTCATGTTAACCATTCAACTATTTTGGGTCCTGTTAACCATTTAACCATTTAACCATTTAAACATAAAAGCTCATGTCAAGATATCATAAAACTCCTGTCAAGATATACATTCACAGATAAATAACCATAAAAGCAAGCTCATTCTAAGCATTATAAATGATTCATAACCACCAATTCATAAAACTCGTGTCAAGTTATCTTGAATGTTGGTTTTCATGCAAAATATATAAACTTCATAGACAAAAATTTCAGAGATATATAAAATGAAATCTCATAACCATATACAAAAGTCTCATAAACAATTTTATAACTTCATAGACAAAATACTCACCTATCTTGAATGTTATCAACTTCAGGAAAAAAATTCAAATAATATGCTAAACCCAACATTCAAACCCATTAAATTGATCTTGCAAGTTTGCAAAATCCATTCTTTTTAACCCAACATTCAGTTGCAACAAAATTGAAACCTGAATGAAATTTTTAAACCAACAAAAAAATAAAAACTTGCAAGCTATCTTGAATGTGTGTGTAATTGCTAAACCCAACATTCAAAAAACTGATATGCATATTATTTCAAGATTAACATTCAAAAAACTGATATTGATAGTGCAAATTGATAACCTGATCCATAAAAATTTATTCTCAAATTCAATTCAGAAGTGCACAAATGAAAAATGGACTGAAAAATTTGAATAATTTTATTCTAAAATTTCATTCTCAAAATATCATTCTCAAAATTTTGAGAATGAAATGCAATATTAAATCATTCTCAAAATTGATAACCAATCAAAAAAATACCAATCTCTGAAATTTCATGTCAAAAAAATGAATAAAACAAATAACAGGGACAATATAAAAAAATATTGTATTCTCACCTATCTTGAGCATATCATCAAATACAACATCAACAATGATTGACAAAAATTTTAAATTGCAACATGTATTCAACTTGCAATATCATCAAATACTACAGGACTGACAGTTGCAAATTCTCAAATTGACTAAAATTTTTGTCCTTGTTTTTTTTGCAAACATCTCTATCCAATTGCAAACATCTCTATCCTGTCATGCTATACACAGAGAAATGATTCATAACAATAAAAGCAAGCTCATTCTTAAGCAATATAAATGATCCATAACCACCAATTCTCTTATCCAAGCAACTTGCTTTTATGGTTATCCATTATATAAGCAACTTCAGGTTATCCATTATATTTATGTAAGAATGATCTATTATCCAATTACACATAACACCCAATTACACATAAACATAACACCCAATTTATATGTGTAATTACACATAAATTCAGCCCTAAAATGAGTGAAGCAAATATTAGAAGCATGTCAATTACATATACAATAACATGGCAATGACAGGATTAGTGTTGTGACAGGATTTTGGAAATTTGCATGAAAGTGTCCTGTTAAAAAAATAACCAAAATGAAGCAAATCAGCAAGCTCTCATCCAACATTAAAATTTTCATTAACAAATTAAAAAAATCATCAAGCTCTGATCAAGCTCTTATCAGCAAGCTCTTATCATTAACAAATTAACAAATTCATATTAAAAAAAATCTTCACAGGACACTGTCATGCAAAAATGAAGAGCTTATCAAAATGAAAATTTCTGAATATTGCATAGAGAATTTTGGGAATATTGCATAGAGAATTCAGTTATTCAGTTATTTTTGAATATGAAAAAAACAATATTGCATAGAGAATTAACATAGAGAATTAACATAGAGAATTGATAAACATAGAGAATTGGCATTCCTTATTTTTGATATCATTTTTGATAACCCAAAATTCTCTATTTTTGATAAACATAGAGAATTGATAAACATTCCTTATTTTTGGGCATTTAGGGATATTGTTTTTTTGGGTCCTGTATGTTATTCAGTTTAACATATGAGAAAGTAGAGAATTTTGCATATGAAAAAAACAATATTTCTGAATAACATAATGCTAATCAACAGAATACATAATGCTAATCATCCAAGCTCATCCATTCTCCTATTCCATAACGCAAAACAGCAAACTCACCCAGCGTGGAGGTGGAGAGAAAGTGATGAAGCTCTCAAGCTCTCAAACTCAAACTCAGCAAACCGTGGAGAAGCTCAAAGCGCTGCAGGGGGGGCTCTGCTCGATGTGCTTACTCTTCGTGATAATTGAGGTAGAAGAAGAAGAGGGTGATCTATGTGATGTGCTGTTTGTTGGCGTTTGTGAAGGAAGAAGAAGAGGAAGCTGGA
Source organism: Scilla litardierei (assembly GCA_030789695.1). Classification (NCBI taxonomy): domain Eukaryota; kingdom Viridiplantae; phylum Streptophyta; class Magnoliopsida; order Asparagales; family Asparagaceae; genus Scilla; species Scilla litardierei. The sequence goes on along the minus strand of CM061139.1, from coordinate 114,050,989 downwards.
GGTAGAAGAAGATGGCATGGGTGATTTGATCTGAAACTCAAAATAAAAATTCTCTATGTTATTCAGAAGAAGCTGGAGGTAGAAGAAGCTGAGAGTAGCTGCGCTCTCAAACTCAAAATCAAAATCCCAAACCTTTCCCTCACAAATTTTGATCTGATATTGGCGTGGGTGATTTGATCAAAAAACCATTCCCGCCCTAAAGTTCCCTCAAAATTTTGATTTGAAGAAGCAAACAAAAAGTTTGAATTCAAATTTTTTTAAAAAAATGAGAGGAATGAGAAGCTGTGTGATAGGAGGTGATGTGATTTGAAGGAAATTAAAAAAAATTCATCATATCATACCCTATATACAAACTAACATACCCTATTTAAATTTTTTTTCAAAATTCAATATCTCCTATCTCAATTTCTCATCATACCCTATATACATCTATCTATATAAACATCACACCAAATTACACATAAACAAAAACAAATTCTCTTATCCATTATCTCTTATCCATTTTCTCTTAACCAAAACCTCTTATACAACAATACACATATCCACATACAACAATACATATAACCAATATCTCTTATCCAATTTCTCTTATCCAAAAACCCATGGTAACATCCCTGTTTTATAATATAGATGTATATACTCTTGTCCAATTTATTTTGTCCAATTTCTCTTATCCAATTTCTCTTGATAACATCCTTATTTTATAGTATATATATATATATATATATATATATATATATATATATATATATATATATATTGACAACCCAGAAAAATCCCCAACCCCCTCCCCCCGCCTTCGGCTTAGGAGGGTAAGGCGAGAGCCCGGCCGAGACTATGCAAACTGGGGGGAAACCGCTGTGCCCCCAACGGCCCCCGGGTAAGTCCGAGATGGGAGATGTAGCCCCAGGGTAAATAATTCCACAACAAATTCCACAATAATTACCAAGTCACGGTGGCCATAGGCCTCGAACCCCGCACCCCTTGGCTTTGGAGCGGAATGACTTACCACTGGGACACCCTCTCGTGGGCAAAGTGTTCCTAGGGTGCCTCCTTAGATTCAATCTAAGGAGTCGCCCCCATTTCCCCCCCATCTCCCATGATTTTTTCGGATTTTTTTTCATGGGGTTGTTGTTCACCTCATGGATGATCAACATACCAAATTTCAAGGGATTCTAATAATTTTTGAGCCCACATCTACCCCTTGCAACTTCGTGGGGTTTTCAACATGTTTTCAGACCGTTGAAATTGCAAGGGGTAGATGGGGGCTCTAAAAGTATTGGAATGACTTAAGTTTTGGTATGTTGACCATCCATGATGTGAACAACAACCTCATTAAAAATTAAATCCAATAAAAATGTGGGATATGAGTGAAAATGGGGGCGACTCCTTAGATTCAATCTAAGGAGTCACCCTAGGAACACTTTACCCATATATATATATATATATATATATATATATATATATATATATATATCTATTATACATTTGACAGTGATTTTTGAATCCTAGGGCTGACTAGGACAAGCTGACTATGACAAAGGGGTAGATAGAAAGACGGCCAGGATTAATTCTTATGGAATGAACGGTTGGGATTAAAATTTGAGATGAATGTTTTGTATTTTAAACATACTTTTGATATTTGTGGGTCCAGGTTGATAGCAACAGATTTAATCCTTTTTTGGATAAAGCAACAGCCTCGAAGATAGCAACTAATTTACTCGAAGATAGCAACAGCCTGTAAAAAGCATTAGGCCTACTCGAAACATCCTGTAAATTAATCCTCATGTAACCTTCAATCCAAAAAGAATCCGGAGAAACATGTAACACAATTTTGGAGATATTGTCAAAACCGGAGAAACCTTTAATCCAAAAATAATCAAAAATCAAAACCGAATACTTAAACCACAACCTTGAAAAGCGTCAGGCAACAAAATTATTCAGTGGGTCATACTAGGACTTTTGCTGGGTGGGGTTTAATTACGGTTGGTAATGGGAGATATTAGGAGATCGCTTTGGAAACTGAGATTTGCAGCCCCAGTTTCAAAATCCCGTGTAAGGGTTCAAAAATCGCTTCGAAATCTGCTCCATGATTTACTGCCAAATCTCTCCGCCTCCCTAGTATTAATATACACCGATCGAACTTTGGCTTCATATGTGCAAATCCTGCTCATGGTAGATGTTGCACTCGCTGGCGGCTCAACAGTTGACATTCTTCGGTCTGGGAGACCTATTGGCTCGCCAGCCTGTCCAGCACCCTCCCAAATGCCACATACGAATTTGGGGATGCCGACGATTTCTTCCGAGAACAGTGCTGTTGGCCCAAGCAGCCGCCGAGCCCCTCCTCCTCCCCTCCGTTGAGTTGTCAGGCTGAGCCGATGCCGATGTCGGGACATTGCTTGGTGACACCTGGCATGGAGGCAGGGGAACGCCGTAGAGCCCGGTGTTGTTCGCGTACTGGCTCGTCGGAAGCGTGCTCAGCTGCCCTCTCGAAGGTATCGGTCACGTGAGGCTGTTATCCGACAGGTCTATCTGCACCAAGAACGAGAGGTTCGAGAACGAATGGGGGATCTCTCCATGAAGCCTGTTGCGAGACGCGTCGAACACCCCTATGTTCCGGATCTGGCCCAAGGAAGATGGGATCTCGTCGGTTAGTCAGTTGTGTACATCATATCTTAATAATGTTTCACCAAACGACTGTTATGAAAAATGGACATCCAGTTAAGCTTGGTGATAATATCTCAACTATATGGTTATTTATTGGCAAGGTGTGTTCTTCTCTTGACGAAATCTATCCATTGCCATCCAGTTGATTTCTCTCTCTCTCTCTCTCTCTCTCTCTCTCTCTCTCTCTCTCTCTCTCTCTCTCTCTCTCTTGCGAACTGATCAGGTTTGTTTGTGTGATGGATGCAGGATTCACAACTCAGGCACCCCGTGTTGCTCTGTAGGAAAGGTCAGGCCTACGCTGACATGCTCTCTTGATATCGACGTTGTGCGCAGATCAAAGCAAATACGTGTTTTGGGATGAGTATCATCCAACTGCCAGAGCTAATGATCTAATTGCAACAGCGATCATGAAGAAACTTGGGTACAAGGCAGTGGATGGCACAAATACTGTAATTTAATTAAGTAATGGCTGAAAAAGAAAAGTTAATGAGTGTGAACTTTTACAAATTACGTTTACGAAGGTTAATCAAAAGAGGATTCTTTTAAAGATGATGTATACAGAGGAATTTGCAAAAATTACTAAGAACATGAGTATGTATATTTGTTGTTGTATGACTTTGTGAAGGTTAAGATTGTGTAATTAGTTGATTTTGGCTATGAAGTTAGGCATGCATGAAGATAATTATTATTAATAATAATATTATTATTATTTCTTGAGAATCCAACCAAAGTGACAGGGCTGCATTTTTGGTGGATCAAATATGAATTGCTGCAAATTAAGATAATGACATCCTGACCTATTTATTTATATCAGTTTAGTTTTGAACACACATGCAATGCTGCCTATATGTTCAGCTTAGTTTTGAACACCCATTTTAAAGTTTGTGTAATGCCCTTCATGATAGTCATGATTTTGAAATAACTTTGTGTTACGCCCTACATGATAGCCATAATTTTAAAAATTAATGGCTCCATGATTTTGAGGGAGGTGTTAGAAGGTAATAGGACTCTTGAGAGAGAGAGACAAGCTTTCTTAGCAAAAGAATGAGTAACCATGGCACTAGGCCATGGTTCTCTATATATTCATCTAATGAGGGGAGATGGAGGGTCTCAAGGAGACCAAGGGTCCCCATTACTCATAGTAATGGGGACCAATGAAGTGGGTAATGAAGGAGGGGAGGCCAAAGGCCTCCCTCATTCATAACACTCCCCCTTACCCATTCATCACTTTGGTCTCAGCATTTGAGGCAAAGAGGGGTGGATACTTCTGGATCCAGAGTAAGTGTGTTTGCCTCGTTAAAACCTTAGCTGTGGAAAACCCAGTGGGAAAACCCAACAGCTTAAGGAAAAAGAGTACAACCCACAAGTTACTCCCCCTGATCCGTACAAGCTTCAGGCTTGCAGGTCTTTCAATTGTCGCATACCAATGTTCTTTACAAGCTTTACAAAAGTACATTTGGGCAAAGACTTAGTAAAAAGATCAGCTAAGTTGTTGCAGGACTGTATCTGCTGAACTTCGATCTGCTTGTCCTCCTTTAGCTCATGTGTCCAGAAAAACTTGGGAGATATGTGCTTCGTCCTGTCGCCCTTGATGTAGCCTTTTTGAAGTTGAGCAATGCATGCAGCGTTATCTTCAAACAGAACGGTAGGCTCCAAATCACCGGTCTTCAGGCCAGTAGATTGAAGAATGTGTTGGACGACGGATCGTAGCCAATAACACTCTCTGCTTGCTTCGTGGATCGCAATGAGCTCTGAATGGTTGGATGATGTAGCTGTTGTGGTTTGCTTCACCGATCTCCAGGAGATAGCAGTACCTCCGTAGGTAAAAACAAAACCTGTTTGGGATTTTGCCGTGTGCGGATCAGAGAGATAACCTGCATCAGCATAACCAAACAATTTGGGGGAGGCACCTCTCTGGTAGTAAAGTCCAAGATCAATGGAACCCTGAAGGTATCGCAGAAGATGCTTTACTCCGTTCCAGTGGCGCTTTGTGGGCGCTGCACTGTGTCTGGCTAGAAGATTAATTGTAAACGCTATATCGGAACGTGTACAGTTAGCCAGATATAGAAGTGCTCCAATGGCACTGAGGTAGGGTACTTCAGGACCCAGTATCTCCTCCCCCTCTTCCAGTGGCCGGAAGGGGTCCTTATGTACATCTAGTGATCTTACGACCATAGGAGTACCTAAAGGATGACATTTATCCATATGAAACTTGTGTAGAAGTTTCTTTGTATAATTAGATTGGTGTAATAGGATTCCACCTCTTAGGTGTTCTATCTGTAAGCCAAGACAATACTTTGTTTTGCCTAGGTCCTTCATTTCAAAAGTATGTTTAAGGCTTTCAGATATCTCTTTGATCTCTGCAGGAGATCCTATGAGATTTAAGTCATCTACATATACAGCTATGATGACGAATCCTGTTCCCGTTCTTTTGATAAAGATACACGGGCAGACTTCGTTATTCGTGAATCCTTGCTGTGCAAGGAAATCACTAAGTCTGTTATACCACATCTTTCCCGATTGTTTTAGACCATATAATGATCTATGTAGCCTTACAGAGAATACGTCCCGAGGTATCTCTTTCATCTCTGGGGGTAGATTAAACCCATCAGGAAGTCTCATGTAGATATTTTTATCTATATCGCCATATAGATATGCAGTCACAACGTCCATGAGCTGCATTTCTAGGCTTTCCAGAGAAGTTAGGCTTATTAAAAATCGGAATGTGATCGAATCCATGACCGGAGAATACGTATCTTCGTAATCAATCCCCGGTCTTTGGGAAAATCCCTGGGCTACAAGGCGTGCCTTATAGCGAACGATCACATTATTTTCATCTCTTTTTCTTATGAAAACCCACTTATATCCCACAGGCTTTACACCTACTGGTGTTTGGACTACTGGTCCAAAGACTTTGCGTTTCAAGAGTGAGTCCAGCTCTACTCTTATTGCCTCGTCCCACTTTGGCCAATCATCTCGGCGTTTACATTCCGCCAGAGATCGTGGTTCGACGTCATCGTTATGTTCAGTGACGTGAACGGCAATATCGAACGCAAAATCGTCGTCGACGACTATGCTATTTCTGTCCAGTACTTCTCCAGTACGTACAAAATTTAATGATGTTTCTCCTATTGTTTCCTCTGCTGGGGAAATCAGGAGGGGAGAAGTAGCTGGTCTGAGCTCAGCATCCTGTGGAGGGATAATCTTAGTATCACCAGGAGTCTTCCTCTTTCGAGGAACTTTATCTTTTGAACCTGGTGGGCGTCCTCTTTTCATTTGAGGAACTGCCAAATCTGCTGCCGGTGGGTTGCATCCATCTATGGGGATGTCAATCCTAGCTGGCGTATTGGCAGCAGGGACGTGTGATCGGACAATCTTCTGGTTGTCCGTGAATTTATCCGACAAAAGATGTACTGTATTCTGGATGTGAAGGATCTTCAGGATCTCATCTTCACACAGATTAGTACACGGATCATATAGGGACAAAGACTTCTGGTCCCAACTAATGGTCTCAGAAGCTTCTGGCTTCTTAGACTGTGTGCCCAGTTTAGGAAAAAATTTCTCATTAAATTCACAGTCTGCAAAACGTGCCTTGAATGCGTCACCTGTCAGGGGTTCAAGGTATCTTATAATAGAGGGCGAATCAAACCCAATATATATACCTAGACGATGCTGAGGACCCATTTTGGTCCTCTGAGGTGGTGCTATTGGGACATATACCGCACAACCAAACACTCTCAAATGAGAGATATCCGGAGGTGCGCCATATGCTAGTTGCATCGGGGATAAAGTATGACCTCCAGAGGGTCTTATCCTAATAAGTGATGCGGCATGTAAAATAGCATGCCCCCAAGCATCCACAGGCAACTGGGATTGCATAAGTAATGGACGTGCAATCCATTGGAGTCTCTTTATAAGGGACTCAGCTAATCCGTTTTGGGTGTGAACATGTGCTACCGGATGTTCAACTTCAATACCCGTTGCCCGGCAATAGTCTTTGAAGACTTGTGAAGTAAATTCTCCCGCATTATCAAGACGTAGTTTCTTGATATGGTTATCGGGGAAATGAGCACGCAACCTTATTATTTGTGCCAATAGCTTTGGGAAAGCTAGGTTGCGGGTGGACAAGAGGCACACATAAGACCATTTGGTTGATGCATCAATCAGTACCATGAAGTACCGAAATGGGCCACTTGCGGGGTGAATAGGCCCGCAAATGTCACCATGAATTCTCTCAAGGAAGCCAGGAGACTCTAATCCCACTTTCAGGAGGGATGGTCTCGTTATTAGTTTTCCCTTAAAACAAGGGAGACATGGAAATTCACCCTTTTGAAGAATCTTCAGGTTCTTCAATTTGTGTCCACGGGATTCAGAGATGATGCGTCGCATCATTGCTGTTCCAGGGTGACCAAGTCTATTGTGCCAGAGTTCGAACTCTGGCAAGGATTGGCACGTCTGGTGCTCAGTCATATTGGCTTCTATTGGTTGAATGTATGTTTGGTAGAGACCCGACGGGAGTCCCTTGAATCGTTCGCAGATGATCTTCCGGTCATCTTTCTGACGAGTTACATACAGATATTCAACCGTATTTTCATCTCTGGTTTCTAAGTGATATCCGTTTAAACGGAAATCTTTGAAACTTACGAGATTCCTATTTGATTTAGGAGAGAATAATGCATTTTTTATTTGAAGTCTTGTGTTATTTGGGAGCAATATAATTGCTTCACCAGATCCTTCGATTATTTGGGACAGTCCTGAAATTGTGATAACAGGACCGTCATATTTATTTACACTATTAAAATAGCAATGATCGCGAAGGATTGTGTGCGTTGAGGCACTTTCCACTAGGCACTCAGACATCATCTATATAAGCAAAAACGAAATTTTATTTGAGCGAAAATGTAAACATTCATTCGAAAATAAAAGTTCGTACTTAAGCAAATAAAGATGAAGATATATTGAATTCTAAAAGCATAGATAAAAGATGATGCTCAATCGAGAAGGTCGTTGTTTTCGAAGTCTTTTGCAGTAAACATTGTTGGCGGTTGAACAGCCGCCAAGTTTGTATCAGGTAGAGACTTCTGGCTCGCCTGGTATAGATCCTGGAGGTGGCGAGGAGTGCGGCAGTTTCTGGACCAATGGCCAGTCATGCCGCATCTATGGCATTTATCCTCACAGTTCTTCTTTGGAAGTGACACTTGCTCGGTGTTCTTTCGTTTCCAAGTGAAGTTTCTTTTTCCCTTATTGTTTTTGTTTGTCTGGGGAGCTGTACCTCTTGGTTGCTTCATTACAGCTTTCCCTTTAGTGTTTTTAGCCTTCCTCTTGTTTTTCCACTTCTGGGGAGAAACGTGATGGGCTTCAGGGATAGGGGCAGTGCCAGCTGGACGTAAGTTATGAGTTGCAAGCAGTAAGTCTCGATTCTGCTCTGCCCTAAGTAGGCATGAGATCAGATCGGAGAATTTCGTGAAGTTGCGTTCACGATACTGCTGCATGAGGATTGCATCTTTCTCGTGAAACGAGGTAAATGTTTTTTCCAACATGCACTGTTCTGTCACTTCTTCACCGCACAACTTCAGGCGTGAGGTGATGTTATGAAGTGCAGAATTATACTCAGCGACGGACTTATAGTCCTGAAGTCTGAGGTTTTCCCACTCATAACTGGCACGGGGTAATATAACATCAATTTGATGTTTATACCGTGCTTCCAGTGCTGTCCACAGGTCCTTCGGGTCCTCAACCGTTAAGTATTCGGCCTTTAAGGTCCGATCTATATGCTTCCTAATGTAGATTATGGCTTTCGTCTTATCTACATCGGATACAGTGGTTGTGGGGCTGCTGCTAGCTGTAGCAGAAGCTTCGGCCGCTGCTGGGGCCGAGGAAGGAGCCAAAATGGACTCAAGGAGGGCCATTGAACGCAAGTGGAACTTCAGGTCCACTCGCCAACTCAGGTAATTTGTCCCTGCAGAATCGAGGACCTCGAAATCGACGCTTGCCAATTTTGCCATTTATCTACGTATTTTAAAATGAGCATGAATTAATTAAAATTCAAAATTCATGCATAAAGAAATAAACAAGTAAAAATGCGGGGATCGGCCAGATACCCAAAAATAAACAGTCCAAAGTTCGTTTACAGTCCATAAAAGGAAAAAAGAAAAAAAAAATACAACTTCGGAAACCCAAAGTGGGTCCCATTATCTTCGTCTTCATATGCTGTTGCACCGAGCTTTGGCTTACTCAGTCATGAATCGACTCCTTGCGGTCCAGCGGACGCGGCCAGGGAATTGACTAAGCCAGGACCACTTGTTATCCAGTCAAGCTAGGTTGGTCCAGCAAACTTAGCCAAGCACATTGACCGACATCATGATCCATTGAAGGAGTTTTCATCAATTCTATGTGCTGTTGCATCGAGTATTTGGATTTTAAATACAAATTTCCTCACTTACAAATTCTCTCAAAAGAAAATAAAAGTGCAATGAAAGTAAATAGGTATACAATGGCCGATCCCGAAAAACACATTTTTACTGATTTAAACATCCACGTAGTTCTAAATATGCTACGGGTATAAAAGTAAACAACCACGCATATATCTCAAGCAAAACATATGGTAAGGGAAACTAGAAAATATAAATATCTTGTAGACCACGTGGAAACGTCATACACCGTTAGGTTAGTTGACTAACGGCAGAGCGGTCTCAGGATCTTTAAGATAATTATATTTTGAAAAATAGAGTCCTAGTAAACCATAGATTATAATTTGCAAAAGCGATGTTTAAATAAAGTTGTCAACATGGGCTATAGAAATTATTTGTGATTTAACATAGAGGATAGTCCCTTTAAGTAATTGGCTTCAGGCCATTATTTAGTGGGAAAAAATAATAACCGTTAAGGAATTGGGGCTGCATGCCCAATTAATTTATTTAGTTATTGATAGGCACAAGTGGGCTGCAGGCCCAACAACAAAATAATCAATTTTATTGAATTTAAACAAAATCAGCCATTAAGCCCATTTTTAAAGATTATAAATTTTGTAGACCCATATGTCATTCTACAAATTTCAGTTTGCTTGTCAACAAGCCCATATGTCATTTCAGAATGGGCAAACTGAAATTTTGTATTATGGGTCTACAAAATACAAAATTTCAGTTTCAGTTTAAATTTCAGTCTGAATGGGCAAACTTTCAGTATAAATGGGCAAACTGAATTTATAAATTTCAGTTCGTTTAAACTGAAATTTCAACAAGCCCATACTGAATGGGCAAACTGAAATTTTATAAATTTTGAATGACATATGGGCTTGATGACAAGCAAACTGAAATTTATAAATTTTGTAGAATGCCATTAAGCCCATTTTTGTTTTGGAAACCCAAACTGAAATTTGTAGAATGACAAAATCAGCCATTAAGTTACTGTCAAAAGAATCAAGTCTACTTTCATATACATCATCTTGTTTTCTGATTTTAGCCATTAAATCAAATTTTATTCGTATTTATCTACGGGGTTTACGAAAATTACCTCTAGATTATAAATCTAGGGACGATCGAAAAATGAGAAGATCCGTAGATATAAAATCCCACGCTCTGAGTACGCACAATAGGAACGCCGAAACGTAGAGCCGCAACAAGAGATTCCTTTGCGCGTCACAAGTAAGAATAGCGTAACAAATTTTTGGGATGGATTGAGGGTAGAAAGGCTCAAGAAAAGGGGAGCAAACGTGCTGATAACGTGTTAGAAGGTAATAGGACTCTTGAGAGAGAGAGACAAGCTTTCTTAGCAAAAGAATGAGTAACCATGGCACTAGGCCATGGTTCTCTATATATTCATCTAATGAGGGGAGATGGAGGGTCTCAAGGAGACCAAGGGTCCCCATTACTCATAGTAATGGGGACCAATGAAGTGGGTAATGAAGGAGGGGAGGCCAAAGGCCTCCCTCATTCATAACAGGAGGGATATTTTAAATGAATGGTGGAACTAAATTTTGAGGGAACTAAAATTTTGAGTTAAGATAATAATAATTAATATGTTTTGATTATTACTGTTCATTTAAAATTAAGGGATGCAAGAATTTGATGGGAGAATAATTTAAATAACAATTATTGTGTTTTAATTAAATTCTTTGGGGGATCTAAAGTTTTTGGGGAAACTAAATTCTTTTGGGGAACTAAATTTTGGGTAACTAAAATGATTTGGGAACTAAATAACAATTATTGTGTTTTAATTATTACTTTTTGTTTAAAATTAAGAAATCCAAGATTTTGAGGGGTGAATATCGCAAATGAACCGTGCACTACGGGCACGGTTCATGACTATCTATTATACATTTGACAACCTTTTTTGAATTCTAGGGCTGACTAGGACAAGACAAAAAGTGACTGAGATTTGATCTTGGTAAATTAATGTTTGAGATTGGATTTTGTGAAAATTTTAGTGGAAAAACTTAAATTTTGAAGGGAAAATGTGTCTTGGGAACCAAAACTTTGAAATTAAAAGTGTCATGGAAAAGATTGTGTATTAGCGTAAAAAAATTTAGCGTAACAACAAATTAGCATAAAAAATTTAAGTTAATATCCTCAACGAAAAATACCATGAGATTTGTTGTTCTGCGCCGAAGGCGCACGCACCATTTTTACGCTAATTTGTTGTTCCGCACCGAAGGCGCCCGTGCCGAATTTGTTGTTCTGCGCTGAATTTGTTGTTCCACGGTGAAGGCACCCGCGCCGAATTTGTTGTTCGGCGCCGAATTTGTTGTTCCGCTAAATTTTTTTACGCTAATTGTTGTTTCGCGTCGAATTTTTTGTTTAGTGCCAAAGGCGTCCACGCTGAATTTGTTGTTCTTCGTCGAAGGCGCCCGCACGTTATTCCGCACCGAATTTGTTGTTCCGCGCCAAATTTGTTGTTCTAAGTCGAATTTGTTGTTCCGGCCTAAAGGCGCCAGTGCCCAATTTGTTGTTCTGTGCCGAAGGCGTCCACGCCAAATTTGTTGTTCCGTGTTGAATTTGTTGTTTTACGTCTAAGGCGCCTACACCGAATTTGTTGTTCCGCGCCGAATTTGTTGTTCCACGTCGAAGGTGCCCGCGCCGTATTTGTTGTTCCGTACCGAAGGCACCACGCCGAAGGTGTCCGTGCCGCTAAATATTTTTACGCTAATTTGTTGTTCTTTTAAATTTAGGATATGTAAATAATTTTTTGCGGAACAAAGATTTTGTGGGGGGAATCTTAAATGAACCGTGCCCATGGGCACGGGTTATGACTAGTATATATATATATGACACTATTCAAATTCAAACATTTCGCACAGAATTTTCTGTTCAAAAATGTTTTTATTTTTATATTTTTGAAATTTTTTTCAAAAATTTTTTCCTCCTTCACTTTATGTAGTTATACACATCTAAAAAATAATGGTTGAAAAATAATGTGATTTGGCATTCGATCAAGATATTACAAAAAGTTCTATTGTTATGAAACCGTTAAATTTTGTAACGGGTGGATTGGTCCTCAAATCCCACTAGTGTTCACACATTATTTTCCTCGGGTTATATAATTGTATCGATTCAAAATAAAAAAATTTGCAAAAAATATTTCATAAAAAAGATAAATTATTTTTTGCACAGGCTTTCGCACCATGTTTTTTGCACCCGAAAATTACTGACCATCCGATGTGAGAGAGAGAGAGAGAGTGACAATTCATCTATCATTGAGAAAGATTTAGTTTCATTCTCGATAATTAGCATGCACGGCCATGACCTAGGGCACCCAGAGCAGCCGCCCAGGACCCAAGGCCCGGGTGCCTTTTTTAATTGTGTATATATAATACATTAATACATTATATAATAAATTAATAATAATACAAAAAATGGTTCCATCAGTTCTGTATCTCTTCGCAGACGGTTTCGATTCTTCGAGACAGTTCCTATTCTCCGAGAGACGTTCCCTTTCTTCTCGGCAATCACAAAACACAAACTGAGACGACACCGCGACAATTTCGTTCTTCTCGCAGCCGGCCCACCTCTTCTTCTTCTCTCTCAATCGACTCAAAACACACCTACTTCTCGCCACAGTCGCACTCGCAGACGGCCCCCCTCCGACTCCGAGAAACAGTTCCTTCACTCCTTTGTCAGGCAAGTTTTTGTTGTTTTAAACATAAATTATTAATATTATTATATTATATATGTGCCAAGCCTGACTGTCTGAGGGCACCCGTACTGACGCTGAATCTCTCTCTGATTCCTAATTTTGAAGGGTAAATAGATTGAACTACAGACAACATGATTCATTAATTTCATAATGACATGTTTTCATATGTTAATCATTGTATTTGTTTTATTTTAAGGGATATTGGTTTTATGTACCTCCTATTTTGGACCATCTTTTAGCATATTAATAAAAATTTCAGGCATATGGATGAGCCTCCTAGCAATGCACTTGGCTAGGTTCCAAACCCCAAAAAGATTTAGTATTTCAATTTTAATATATATATATATTTAAAGGGCCCAAATTTTTAACTCGCACTGGGCCCCAATATCTTCAGGACCGGCACTGCTAATTAGTCTCAACAAGTGCTTTAAACCAGCACTAACTTTGAGTCAGCACATCAACTCGCTAATGCTCATGTATGTCTGTGCTGTGAATGCAGGACTAGAATCCAAGTTTGAGACCCAATCCTTCTTGCCAATCCATATTTGACTGAGCCAAGTTGCTTTCGACCACCCGTCAACTACTCAACCTAATGAGAGCCAAGAGTCTTGCACACTAATTATTAATTGGCCCAAGTCTTAGCATAGCTAATCAAATGAGATTTTAGCATTGGTGCTGTTGAGCCATTGGGCCGGTATTCAAGACAGCTCAGTCGAATGAGGACTAAGGCCCACCAGGCCCACCAGAGAAACCAGATGTCGACTCAGTCAAAGACCGAATGGCCATTCGACTGTTGGGTCTGCATCATACGAACGTGGGGTTAAAGACGGGATCGAAAATCTCGGGGACGTGGATAACGTTTACTCCCATTCATGGTGGAAGATCGTGGCCCCATTATAGGTGGCTGTTATCTATCCAACGTCTTTAAAGGGACCCCGAATCTCTATAAATAGGGGGAAAGGGTCCCATCTTCAAGGTACGAGGTCTAAGACATAGAACTTTATCTTCTCACTTTTACCATTCTTATATTTGAGCTTGTGTTGTCAGTCTAGAGATGATCCTCTGTGTGTCGATCTCAGCTACACCAAGCTCCCTCTCTTCCTTAAGTTCCATACTAACTTAAGCATCAGAGGGGATTTGGGTCGGAACCCAGATCTGACCCCCTTAATGACTCCCTGTGGTGCAGATCGATGATCGCTATTCAATATCGAAGGTCGATGTTGAGTCTTTGACCTCGAACGATCAATGCAACGGTCGCTCATAGATCGATCGAAGGTCGTATCACCCCCAACTACCATCATTCGACCCTGGTTCTTCCAACCAAGGTTCCCACTCCAGACGCTGACAAGGCTCCAGCTCAGTGCTTCGATTCTCAGTCAGCTTGATAACTGTCTTAGTCAATTTTGGCCTTAACAGTTTGACACCGTCTGTAGAAAATGTTAACCAGCTTGACATCCCAAAGCAATCTAAAAGCTATGACAGCTGGACACAGTAATGCCGGACTGGTCGAAGGACCGAAGGAGAAGCCAAGAGCAAACAACGTCTTGATGGAGGACGCCACAAACTCCACAACACCACCACTTCAGCCAACGAAGGAAACAAAGGAGCCCAGGGTGACTCGAAAATAATTCAACCAATTTACAGAGCAGGTCGAAAGGAGCTTAGGCGCATTGGCGGCTTTAGTATGCCAGAACATGGGGAGCCCATCCCCTGTAAATGAGCCGTTGTCGCCTCCGAACCCATACCTGATGCCAACGAGGGGCTCAGCATACCTCCCGAATTTGGGGGGGGCCCAATGGCACAGATTAACCTCGACAGTTTGACCCCCCGGTCCACCAATACAATGAAGCCGGGGTCGATAATCGAGCTTTCGTGCTCCAGCAAGAACCCACCTACTCCGGTTGTCAGGCGGCGACCCGCAACATCCTAGATCAGGTAATACACGGGGCACCTCTAGGTTATAACCCACTAAACCCTGCAGGTGGATTCACAAGAAGAGAGGAGATCTTGAATCGATCCTCTGGAGCCAATGATCGCGCCTGGATATACATCCAGAAAAAGACTATAGTTTTACCGCAAGCGCACGGCATAGTGGCGAGCGGGTATCAAACACAGGAAGGACAATTGACAGTATCCTACTTTGATCACCTAGCTATTGTTTGAATAAGAATAGTTTTTATGGTAGTGTCACAATCGTTCGAATAGCAAATAGATGTCAATATAATAAAAGCATCTAGGGATAGGAAATCCCCACTATGGACCGTCCCTCATCCTTGTGAATCATGAATATCAATGTTGCAAAGCTTGAATGTAGGTGAACTAGTTGCAACTTAATGTAGAACCAATCTCACGCTCTCGCGCTATTACCGGTCTATTACAAACTAGATTAGGGCCCACTCTCGTGCAAACCCTAAACTAAGCCACTAGCGTGAAGGTCGACATCATCGTCCAATCTCTCCTCGAGCCCACTCTCGTGCAAACTCGGGTTACGATCTGGTTATGATAGTTCGTATTCGTCCAATCTCTTGCAAACGAATATAAGTATAGATTTATAATAAAAATCCTAGCTTTGGCTCAATCTCTTGCAAACCAAATCTAGAGAATTTCGATTATAAACTTAAGTCGAATATCTAGGCATTCCCATCAATTAGGATCCAATCTCTTGCAAATCCCAATCGATGAAAATTCCTAGCTACTTGCAATAAATCAATCAAAACCTAATCTTTCTTCAATCCTAACAACAATTCTATTCGTTCATCACAATTCAAAGATCGGGTCTGTAGGCTTCATCTCCATGCCCTAGAACGAATAAACTACTCACAAATCATCATGGAAATCTCAGAAATAAAGCAATAGATCATAGCACAATTCATTGCAAAGAAGAGACAATTCATAAAAATAAGATTTTTACCAAGAAAGAACAAACCAAAATTGTCGCCTATGATCTCCAGCTGAGATTTCACAAAAGAATAGCCGTCAAAAAATAATAAAAGTCTCTCCTAAAACTAGGGATAAAACTAGGTTTAAATACAAGCCAAAATCGTCCAAAAAATCCTGACAGAATTGCCCCTGCGCAGCCAGAAATCGAAATCTGTGTAGCAGTCGAAATGCGTCACTCGGTCGAGTAACAATGTCATTCAGCCGAGTGACAGACCCAATAATAAAACAGAGGATCTGGGGGTTTCGGGGGTCTGTCTCTCTGACTGACTCGGGCGAATAGGCTTCTTTACTCAGCCGAGTAAGCAATAGTGCTCAGGCGAGTAGGCTTCTTAAAATTTCCAGTAACTTGGCCTCTTCTCGGAAGAAAATCCATGTTCTACTCAGGCGAGTGAGCTTCTCTACTCGGCCGAGCAGACTTTCTTGCTCGGCCGAGGAAACTTTGAAATTTTGTTGTGTGTATCCGTTTCACTCGGCTGAACGCAGCTTGTTACTCGGCCGAGTAGACTCTCTGTTCGGCCGAGTAAGCTGCTTTTGGGCTCTTTTCTTCTCCTCCTCGCCTTCTTGTCGATTCTATTGAATTTCTTCCTCTTCCGCTCATCCTCTAGCACTTCTAGCTCCTCAAATAAGCTGTGGGCGATGCTCTAGTGTGCGCAAAAGTCTCTTGATCTCATTTTTGCTATAGATCGCTCCGTATCTCCTGAAATACGACAAAAACGAGAAATAGTGAAAAGCAACGCGATATCGTCAAATAATCGTGGAAAATGCAATATGGGCGATTGAAATGGCAGGAAAACATGCAGAAAAAAGGTGTAAAATAAGGAGCGATCAAAATCCCACAAGCTTACCTCTTACTCGTCCTCGAGGAAGATAAGTAAAAGGCGAACCCGGCGGGTAAAAATAAGGAAAAAGGAAAAAGAAGATAGAAAAGAAAACAAAGAGGGAGGTGCTAGATCATTTCCTCAGGACATGGACTTGCTTACTCAAATAGCATACGATGAATAAAAACATGCCAAAGATTTTTATCTCGATATCATGATCATATAGGATGCATTCAATATATAAAACCCCAGAATATCAAAACAATATGAAATATGGAATCATTCTAGAATTAACATCGTTTGAAGCATCTAAAGTAATATACATAAGCATAGACCACACACTTTTCAATTGATCGCTTTCTATTTGGAGTATAAGAGGTATCACACAATATGAAGCAATAAGAATAGACAGGAGTTGTTTTCGTGAGATGCATGCTAAGTCTCAATTCCTGGACTTCGTAAATCTTTTAGTAATCTCCTTGAGCATAGAAGATTACCTAGCTTAGGTTGTCATGCACAGATAAGTAGCCACTCTCTCACACATCATTGGATCCTCCCCCCAAGCTTATCTATAAGCGTGGTGGCATCAAATTTAGCAATAAGACTTTCCCCATTTTTGAAGCTCCAAAAATAAAAGGAATAAAGAAGGAATGAAAGAGACAAAGAATATGAAGTGGGATCATGTATGAACTTCTTTTCTCTTTTCTCTTTTCTCTTTTTTTCTTTTTTAAAAATATATACAACTGTGATCCCAAATCAAAATATAGAGATATATACATGAATTTTTTTTGATTTTGAGGTGTTAGAGCATGGATTTTTGAAACGGGGGAATATGCCAATATAGGATTCGCCTAAGGGAGATTCACCAATGATTTTAAGTATAGAAATAATGCTCAAGATATGTGGAGAAAGAAAAATATGTAACACTCGGTTCACTCTCTAGAATGTGCACGACAACTTTCAGCAGGGTAATGTAATCTACTCAATTTGATCTCAGAAAGTAAACTAATCCTGTCACATCAACATAGCATATATTCAATCAACCTGAAAGTGAAGCATACAATTTTCATGCAATAAGAAGTGATATAAGACAACAAAGCAGTACTCCAAATATAGACAATCAATGCGTGAAGCTTGGTGTGTTTTCTATGAAGAGTATACAATATAAATTATCAGACTCAGCTAATAGAAGAATTTCATTCACATTCATATAATGGAAGTGCGGGTTACTATCTCGAATGCATAGCAAGCATGGCATATGATATCTGATATAAAAACGATGGCATGACAAGATAATATGCATATAGAGATAAGCTAATACCACGTCGTCGTCATCATAGAAAATTCATCTCTAGCAAAAAGGGCTAAAGGAAATAAGGATAAAAGAAAAATCAGAACTACTGTACATATGCAACACACAAAAAGTAAGAAACCGTGATGCATGAGAAAGAAAATGAAAAAGTGGGTGTAAAATAAGTGTAAAATAAAAAAGGTGGGAAAAATAAAAGTAAAAAATGAAGAAAATGAAAAGTGTGTGAGACACTCACTCCCCCAAGCTAAACTGCACAGTGTCCTCGATGTGCATAGTGTGGCACACCAAGAAAAAAGATATAGGTGTGGTGGGTGAGGATGCATGCATGCTAAGAATAAAAGAAAATGATATGGGTATACAAATGATGTATGCAGAGATGCATGTGGTGCATGCAGAGATCAATATGGCACAATATAAGTGTCCCCAAAAAAATAATACCCCCTCACTCCCAAAATGATATAGACAAGTAATAGCAAAAGGTGACCAAAACGTGTGTGGAGGAGAGGTGCAAAATCAGCGGGCAGAAAATATCCAGAATAGCAGCACCAAAAGTATGAGAGGCATCCAGTGTGTGCCTAAGTGGGTAGTGGAGCACCAGCACCATCCTATGGGGGAGGTGGTGGTGGCGGCTGCTAGGTAGTGGTACGGGTAGTGGCAGGTGGTGGCTGTGACAGACGCGCAAGAATCTGGTTCAGGCTAGTCTGAATACCAGGAAGTAAAGCGATGTGCCTCTATACAGCAGTGATGGTAGCGGAGAGAGCCCAGAAATCCCCTCTGAGCCCACTAACTGCCCCCTGTAGAGCACGGATGTGCGGAACTAGGGTGTCGGGGGGAGGTGGGGGTAGAGGGTTGTACAGGTGAGGAACGAGGCTGCCTCTCACAGCTACCGTAAATAACTGGTGCGATTACCTGGTGGGGCTGAGGTGTTGTGCTCACAAAAAGACGCTCAGGCTCTGTGGGAAGCTGAGACGCAGGAATGGTCAAAGAGGAAGGAGCAGCAGCAGAGGCTGAAATGGTGACAGATGGCGAGTAGGACGGAGAGGTCGCTGACACAGAAATGGGGACATACATCACGACACTCTCAGAGAAGACAGCTGCAGTGGAGATAGAAGTGTCGACGGTTGGGGAGGCCATGAAGTGTGCAGAAAATGACTCCCCAAGGGTCGAGAATAAGAAACTGGAAAGTGTCTCCACTGCGGAGGCAAAAGAGGGCTCGCTGCTCTCAATAATGGTGGTGGGACGCTCAGGGCTCACATCAGAAATGGGGTGGTTGGACAACGGCACCGAGGTTGTGGTGGTGGTGGACTCAGCTAGTGTACTCCTGACACTGACAGAAGTATGGATAGAGGTGTCGAGAGGTGCAGACGAAGCAGGTGCAGGCTGAGGTATCACATGGTCCAAGGGTGGAAGGAGGGGCTCCTGCTGAGCACCCTCAGGCTCTAGCACGTATGCAGCAGGGATGAGGACATCCATCGTTGGAATCCACTCCCCTCCTGCGGGTCCAATATGAGTCCGAGAGGGGCTCGGGAGAATCATGTAATCAGCTCCGAAAGGACCATGCAGCCACAGCCAGTGGTGCTGACCATGAGGACGCAGCATCCTCATCCAGGCCATAACATCTATGGAAAGGAAAGTGGGGACCGGGGGTAAGCAAACCAACAGGGAGGTCTACTCCGCACAAAGGAGCCAGGAGGGTAATCAGACCGCCGCAACAGATAGGCGTCATAGCACCGACAGAAATAATGATGTGGTCTACGTACCAGCTGGCTATATCAATCTCAATGGCAGGGACTAAAACGTCTCCACCCCTCTCGTAGGCCCGCGATCGAGTCATCCCATAGAGCATGTAGAGCTCCGACGTCGACATTGTCCCCGGCTCATACCTCGCTAAGAAAGTGGTCGCCATAAGGCGCTGTGCAATGCAGAGGCATGGGTGGAGGATAGAATAGGCCTTGGCCTGGCTACGGTTAAAGGTGAGAGGCGATCCCGTGATACGTGTCCAGAAAGCGTGTGGGTCGAATGACATCAGTGGGATGTGCATGGGACTATAGGCTCGGTCTGGGTCCGGAACTGGGGGCCATTGAAAGTAGGCTCAGAGCATGCCGAGAGTGACAGTGCACTCAAGATCCATCAGTCGAAAAGAGCAACCCCCAGGAGTCACAGCAAGAGAACTCAGGACCTCTAGTGTCGGGCGGATGTAAGTGCCCGCCGACACCGACAAAAAGTCATGCCACCCCACATTGTCATACAACTGGAGCAGCCCCTGGAATGCCCCTAGGCGCTCAAAGTCTTCTATGTGCGCGAACCTAGTGGGTACGATCGAGCGATGGGAGATACGCTCAAATCTGGCTCGGTGCACGTCATCTCTGAACATAATCCCCATCGTGTCGAATGCGGGGACGGGCTGTGCCGATGGAGGTGGGATAGGTACAGTAGGAGGCGGAAGTGTGGGTGGTGGTGGGCTAGGTGGAGGGGAGTCCACCCTAGGGGAAGAGGAGCCAGGATCACTGGACCTCTTCCGCTTGGAAGCGGGCGTCCTCGTGCGTGACCTAGTACGGGGCGGCATGTGAGCCGCAGAAAATGCCTACCCAAAAAAATGCGAAGTGCTGAAAATATGGAACGAGTATACCTGAGTACGACACGAGAGCAAGCAGTGAAAGCGTGCGAAGAATCACCTCCTCCGAGAAGCGCCAAATCGACTCTTGTATCTCCCCCAAGCTAGCCTGAAACACAAATAGACAAATCAGCAATGAATATCAATATATATGGGAGAAGATTGGAGATAATAGATATAAATAGAGATTAATTTTGATTTGAGGCGGGGTTGGGCTTATGGATAGGAGGAATGGAGAAAAATAGGATTTTAGGGGGAAATTAGGGGTGTACGCCAAGGGGGGGGGGCGGCGGCAGGCAGGCGGGCAGCGGCGGGCGGTCAACGACTAAAGGCGACGGTCGACAACCGGTGGTGGTGCAGCTTTGGCGAGGGGTGGTCTTGGTTTGGGTGATGTGCGGGAAGACGAAGGGGTTCAGGCGAATTTGGGGGAATTTTAAGCGTTTGGGATTCGAGACCGCGGTTACTGGGTATATAAAGGAATGGGCCACTCAGCCGAGTGACGCGTTCACTTAGCCGAGGGGCATAGTTTTTAAAAGAATTTCAAAATTTCCCGCAAGAGTTGCGACTCGGGCGAGTACATCTTCCTACTTGGCCGAGTAGACAAAGGTCATTCGACCGAGTAGCAAGGCTACTTGAAGCATTTAAGTGCTAGAAAGTGTCTGATTCACTCGGACGAGTGGCTAAGTCACTTGGCCGAGTGGCATATAAATTACAGAGAGTGGTTTTTAGGATCTTCCCTGATTAGTACCTTACTCGGCTGAGTAGGGTCTTTGCTCGACCGAACGACTAAGTCACTAGGCCGAGTGGCCTGCTGTTTTCAGCTCCAACTCTCTGTTCTTGCTCCACTTTCTATTTTTCGTCTCCCCGTCAGTTTCTTCCTCCTCCTGAGGCCTGAGCACGTTCCTGGAGCGATCTCCTTTGCCATGGTCATCCTCCATTCAAATGATTCCTTGTTCTCCATCGCTTGTCATGAAAAATAGAGCCCGTTGTCAGGATTTTCATCGACTCTTGACTCTAAACACTAACAAAGATCTAAAACAAAAACAAAATGAAAAGTTCAACTAAATATAAGATAAAACCATCGGATTTCCTCTCGACAAGCGCTCGTTTAAGGTCTTGAGCTCAGCCCCTTAAGATATTCGTTTAATGCTCGATGTTCGGCGCATGTGAGATGCGCGCATCAAATTTGTCGGGAAGGCCACTTGGATTTAATTGTTGTTGTTCGTTGGCGTTACTCGGCTACCCCTCATCATGGGTGGTAGTGGGGGATGAGTCACTCAAGCTTGAGCTTTTAGCGTTCTTTTGCTTTGCTGGTGATGAAAATTTCTTGTCCGGCGGAGCTTTCTTCAAATTCTTTGCCGTGGGGAGCTTGCATAGCTCTCTAATTCTTACGACATCAGCGTCGTCTTTGTCATCAACATAGAATTATTCGGAGCATCTCCCAACATTTCTCCATCTTTAGAAGATTGTCCTTCTTTGAAGCTATCATCGTGCAAGGCGTCGATAGCATGCGGCATAGCATCATCAATGACCTCATCGAGGAGGTCCACATAATCGACGTCCTCCGTCCAAGGCATGTGCTTCATTGCCTTAGGAATGTGAAGCTCCACCTCTATGTTTCCTACATTCAAATACAAAGTTCACTCTCTCACGTCAACTATCACGCCGGCGGTGGCCAAAAAGGGGCGTCCAAGAATTAGTGACGTATCACCCTCCTCCTTGATATCCATTACCACAAAGTCACACGGCAAGAAAATTCCTCCCTGTACTTGGAGCGGTATGTTCTTCGCAATCCTCATCGGCCTAGTGACCTGACCGTCCTCGAGTTGTATTCTCATATCCGTCGGTTTTAAGTCGGTCCCCCGTATTCAATTTCTTAAATATTGTTAGGGGCATTAGGATCACGCTTGCTCCCAAATCTACCAATGCTTTTAGTAGCGGGACTCCTCCAAGAGTGCAAGGAATGCGGATGTAGGATCCTAACAAAACAAGGACGTTAGGATCGAATAATAAAGTCGAGACTTACGCTTGCGTACGTGGCACCGTAATCTCGGAACTTCGCCCTCGGATTCGTCACAACGGTCGATACTTCGTCACGGAGGATCGAAGCAGAGTTTCACCGCCTAAATCTCTAATTAGAAGAGGATTTTAATGGAAGGGAGAAGAAGAACATAAGATGCCTTATGCAAACTTATGGCATGGAAAAGTGTGGAATGAATGCCTTACCCTTGGGTCCTATTTATAGGCTTTAGGGGTGGTTATTGTAGGAAATAACCAATTATAAGCTTATTAGCCTATATAAGCACATTCATTTATCCTCTTCTTCATTCACTTATCAAGTGCCTTTATGCACTTATAAAGTGACTTTTTCCACTTATCGAGTGGCTTTTTCCACTTATCGAGTGGTCCTTTTCACACGAGAAAAGGTTCCCTTCGTGCACGCTTTTGTGCACGCGACATCTGAGGTCAGTATACCCTCATACATCCCCTCATGGGTGTATTCATGTCGTCCATATCCAACATCTCCCACTCACACTTGAGGGGATTGTAAGGAAACATCTTTCCTTTAACTCTTCTGTTTATCATACTGAGAAATAGGCCGTGTGACCGTCATGCACATAGAGTCCGCTATTGTGCACTTGTTAGAGATACACAACACCCCTCGAGGTGCAAAGTTGAGTAGATCAACGCATGCTTTACCCTAGATTATTTCTTCACATTTCTTATACTTTACATTCAACAATTGAATCCCATCTGGATTACAATTGGCTGGCCAGCTTTGAATCTCTAAAGTCCAAATGTGAATATGAAATTAATCTTCCTCTTCTTGCGATCCTTTTGATCTTGACTTGACTCTCTTTTCTAACATGCCCCGCCGGACCGAATTAACCATAGTCCATAAGCAACATGCTAAGATAGCAATCACCCAGTCAAATCTTAAGGAACCAATTAGAGTCCATAAGGGTAACGAGTTAAGACCCATGTGGTCTTTGGGTCTCACATAATAGTAAACACAATTACTATTCTAACCCAATGGTCAAAATGCATACGTAGTATGAATACGTATTACAACATCACTCCTTTCCCAGGGAGCGTATGTCTTAATGATGTTGTAAGGATGATAACCAGACACCACAATGTCTGACTTTGAGTCCCTTTTACTACTCAAATAATCTTCTGGACTCACATCCCGCATAAGACAGATAGGATTTCAAATCCTTTTAGATCTTTTGAAAGCATCCATATGATACAGATCTTTCATACGACCATTTTGTTTAAGTCATGACTCTAAATCGTCCGTTTGACGATTTTGACTTTAAACAGGTCTCATCTTTATTTTACCCGTCTGATAAAATAAAGGCGGTTGCTCATGTGAGAGAGCCAACCTTAATCTGTCCGACATACTAGAATTCAGCTGAGATTTCAAAAAATGTACACAAACATTTCTTAAGAAATTCATATGTAATGTTGAAAAGAACTTATTCTTTTATCAAATTTGATCATTTCAGACATGGAAATTTACATTGGTACAACTCAGCTCTTACGCAATCCTTGAGATGATAAGTGTTTGTAAAACACATCTCTGTGGATCGCCTTCGTAAGCGGATCCGTTATCATCTCATGCGTAGATATGTACCTTATGTCTACCTTCTTGGTCTTATCATAGTCGTTTGCAAGTCTGCAGTTCCTTTAAGATACCGCATTATCCTCTTAACCGCTTTCCAGTGTTCTTGCCCTGGGTTGGATTGGTAACGACTTACCATTCCAACGGCAAAACAGATGTCCGGTCTTGTACGCATCATAGCGTACATAAGACTACCAACTGCACTGGATATGGAACTTTTTCCATAATTTCCTTTTCCTTTTGGTTCTTTGGACATGATTTCAGACATAAATTATCGCATCTGCTTATAGGAGTATCAATGGACTTGCAGTCCTACATATTAAACATTTCTAGAACCTTCTTTATATAAGTCTCTTGTGAAAGAGAAAGAAGTTTCTTCGAACGATTCCTTGAAATCTTAATTCCAAGGATATATGTGGCTTCTCCCATGTCTTTCACCTCAAAAACTGATGAAAGCCAAGCCTTGATATCCATCACAAAGCCCTTTTCATTTCCGGCTATTAAAATGTCATCTACATATAGAGACACAATAACGTAATTGCTCTTAATCCTCTTGATATATACGCAGTTGTCTTCATCAAGCATGAAAAAACCATTTGATAAGACAACTTCTTGAAATCGTATATACCATTGCCTCGAGGATTGTTTAAGACCATATATGGATTTACGAAGTTTACAAACCTTATGTTCGTTTCCTTCTTTTACAAACCCTGTTGGTTGTTCCATATAGATCTCCTCGTCCAATTCTCCATTGAGAAAGGCATTCTTTACATCCATCTGATGTAATTCGAGGTCTAAGCAAGCTACCATTGCCAGAATCAGGCGAATCGAGGTAAAACGAACAACAGGTGAGAAGGTCTCATCGTAGTCTATCCCTTCCTGTTGCGTAAAACCTTTCGCGACAAGGCGAGCTTTATATCTGTCTATAGAGCCATCAGCCTTATGCTTGATCTTGAGAACCCATTTGTTCCCAATAGCTCTACGACCTCTGGGTAAGTCAACTAAGTCCCAGACTTGGTTAACTTTCATGGATTCCAACTCTTCCTTCATCGCTTCTATCCATTTGTCTTTAGCAGGGCATGATACGGCCTGTTTGAACGTAGCAGGCTCGTCATCATCTTGTAGTAAAGTCATAAAGGTTTGCGGAAATTCATCCTCAAATCTAGAGGAGCCAACCTTGTACGACTACTACGTCGTATTTGAGATTCTTCAAGTCCTTGTTGACTCGAATTTAGATCAATTCTAATATCACTCCCACTTGGAATGTTGTTAGAAATGCTCCCACTTGGATCATTATTCCCGTATGGAATAGGATTAGCACCATTCGTATCATCCATTGGTGAAGTCTGAAACGTATTTTCGTCTTCACCAAGAATTCTCCCACTCGAATGAGGTAATCCTTCTTGATCATTAATCTCAAATAGAGATAAGTCCTGACTTATCCCGCCCTGTCTTGGAAACTTGTTTTCCAAGAAAGTGACATCCCTCGACTCAAATTCAATTAGACCACCATTGTCTTCCAGACTAACGAAAACATAACCTTTGGAGTTTTCTGCGTATCGTATAAAGATACATTTCCTTCCCCGTGGCCCAAGTTTGCCATACTTATGGGAGAAAATATGTGTGTAGGATGCACATCCCCAAGGTTTTAAAATGTTTAAGTCAGGAGACTTTTGGTTCCACAACTCATAAGGAGTGGAGCTAACTGATTTCAAGGGTACGCGGTTCAAAATGAAAGTGGCCGTTAATAATGCATCACCCCAAAAGGTGATTGGCAAGTTAGCTTGCGCCATCATTGAACGGACCATTTCTATTAAAGTCCTATTTCTCCTTTCAGCAACACCATTTTGTTGAGGAGTATATGGCATAGTTACCTGATGTACTATGCCCTTTTCATCACAAAGTTCCTTAAAACTTGTTGATTGATATTCACCGCCCCTATCGGTTCGCAAGACCTTAATCTTGCGATCTAATTGATTCTCCACTAAACTCATATAGTTTTTAAAGCAGGTTAATGCTTCACTTTTGTGGGATATCAAATAGATATGTCCGAATCGGGTGAAATCATCAATAAAAAAGTGATGAAATAGGAATTCACGCGTCTTGTCTTGACATTCATCGGACCACATATGTCCGAATGGATGAGCTGTAATGGAACCTCGGCCCTTGTGCCGGTTCCAAACGGCTTGCGACAAGATTTCCCCACAAGGCAATGTTCGCAGATCGACATTTCAATCTTTGAAACATTGGATAGAAGGCCACGTTTGGCAAGTCTATCCATTCGTGTTGGTCCAATATGACCAAGCCTTGCGTGCCAACAAATTATATCAGACTCATAAGTCGAAGAATTTGTAACAAGGAAATTTTCATTACAAAATGAAGAGTCATACATTGTATTTAATACAATAAATCCATTAAATACATACCCAGTGCCAATTAAGGAATTATTACAAAAACAAGTCCACTTTACAATTTTGAAAGAACTAGCTATAACCAAGACCCATTAACACGACCACAGATATAATATTCCTTCGAATATCTGGAGCGAAGAGGATATCATGAAGTAGGAGAGTGCGGCCGTTGTCCAAGACTAGCTTGCAAGTCCCAACGCCTTTCACTTCAACATGTGTGTTGTTTCCTACATAGATCCACTTCGTTCCTTGGGGTATCCGGTGATACTCCACGAAGGACCGTCTGTCCCTTGTTATGTGGTCGGTGGCACCTGAATCAATTATCCAAAATGGATTAGATTCCACAAGAAATATTGAACTAGAAACACATATGTAACTAGTATAATTACAAGTTACCTCGTCACCTCCACTCGTACACGAACGAGCATAGTGACCGAGCTTGTTGCACTTGAAGCACTTGATCCTCTTCAAGTCTTTCTTCTTGTGCCATTTCTTGTGCCCACCCTTATGTTTGGGTTTCTTGGTAGACTCAGGTTGCTTATTACGTTCATTAGAAGACTTCAAACGATCTTTACGTTTCTTTCCCCCGTGTGAGGAACTAGCAACCATGTGCACTTCTGCACTTGGCTTGGCAGCCGCAAGCCGCTCTTCCTCTAATTCGAGGTGCTTGGAAATATCGCTGAAGGTCTTGATGCTCTCATTATGAGTGAGATGCATCTTCATCTGGTCCCACCCATTTGGTAGGGAACGTATGACTGCTTGGATTTGTTGCTCATCAGTGAGCACATGACCTGCATCCTTTAACTCTGAGATTAGATTCGCCATATGTCGCAGATGTTTCCCCATGGAATGATCTGGACATTTCTTGTATGAATCAAATCTTATAGTTAAGGCGCGAAGCTTGGACACCGATGTGCCACCAAACTTCTCCTCAAGCTTGGACCATATGTCCATGGCTAAGTCATATTCTCGGAAGATGCGCATTATGTCATCAGCCATACTGCTTAATAACGTAATGCGTGCTATCTTGTTCTTCCGAGACCAAGCATCAAAAGCTTCCTTGTCTCGTCTGTGTTGGGCCGTAGTGCCCAACTCGGGTTCAATCATTACGTTCTTTAGAGTTTCGAGCACTTCTTGCTCCTCTAAAACGTATTGTATCTTGATGGACCAAAGTTTGTAATTATCGCCGTTGAGTTTTTCACCTCTGTTTAACTCAGCGACGATATTCTTTGAAGCGGAAGACATTTTACTTTTAAAATGCTGCAAAAGACACAAAACTGAAGGTTTGAAAAAAAATATTGCATTAAAAATTCTTTAAAATATAATTCCCACTTGAAATGATAATAGAATATCACATTTGGATAGTTCTAATTTCAACTCCCACTTGGAATGACATTTATAATTTGATAAGTTACTTTCGAAAAAATATTGAAGATGTTACTCTAGAATCGAAAAGGTCACTACGTTTCCAATCACCATCTAGAGTAACTTTCAATATTTCCCCATCACTTTATCAAATAGAAGTACTTGTATAGTACTTTGCAGCGGAAAAGCGTTTTTGAAAACGTATTTTTCAAAAAATATTTTGCAAACGTATTTTGCAGTATTTTGAAAACGTATTTTTCAAATGCATTTTGCAAACGTATTTTGCAAGGCCTATACCCCATTATAGGGTGTCATAGCCGAAATATTTCGACAATTCCCCGGCCATTGCCGGGGTCATGTCAAGGCCGTGCCAAGGCCGAATTCATCTTCCTTCCGAAGTGAGAGTTGCCATCGCAACTTGGCCAAAGCCGGATCCGCCCTTGGGAAAAATGCGATATTTCAACTTAGTACCCTTATGATACTAATGAAATGTACGGTAATCCCTGGCCATTTGCCGGGATGAGTCGTACTTGTACCAAGGCCGGATCCCCCTTTTTGGGGATTTTTCTGCAAGCCATCGTCGCCGGCTCCCGTATGGATCCGGGCGCTTCCCCCCTTATAGGAGAATTTTGCCACAGACGACTGCCGTCGGCCCCGTATGGGCTAGCCTTGCAGGTGGCCGGGGCCGAAACCATTGGCAAGGCCTCTGGCTGAATTGGTCGACCAAAAATCCCGGATTGGTCGACCAATACTGACTAAGGATCTGGCACCCCCCGGCGGCCAGGGCCTCTGCCCTGGCCGAGGCTGGCCATGGGCTGGCCAAGGGCCTCTGCCCTAGCCGGCGAGGGGCCCTGGCCCCTCGGCCAGGGCCTCTGCCCTGGTCGAGGCCGACCAGGGCCAGCCAGGGCCTGGCCCTGGCCCCTGGCCAGGGCTGGCCAGGCCCTGGCCTGAGGCCAGGGCACCGGCCCTGGCTTCCGGCCCTTTGGCCATGGCCGGCCCTGGCCTGGCCTTGGCCGGCCTTGGCCCTTTGGCCATGGCCGGCCACCCCCTTGTATGGGGTTGCCGCACACACTCCCCCCCCCCCCCCCCCCCCGGCAGGGTGGTTTTCGTTGTCACTTGGCCGTAGCCAACCCCCTCCGCATGGGGAGGGGGGATGCATTGCCTCCATAGCCCATTTGACCATGGTGATCATGCACCAAAGTTCATCTTCTCTGATGGGGATAACTACCATCATCTTCCTCGATGAAGCACCCGTTCGTCGATGAAGCACCCGTTCGTCGAGCAAGTAGTTATTCTCTAATGGCCGTGTGCCAAAATGGAAAAATAACATACTTTAAAGTTCACAAACTACACGCTCCACATGAAGAGAGTTCACATTCCCTATGAATGGAGACTCAGCATCCATGAAGAGTGCGAGCTTGACGATATGAACGGTCTGTTCTTCCCGTCACGGAGAGTTCCTGCCATATCCGTAATGACAGAAGACCCTAACGTGAAAAGAACAACCGCTGCGTTCTCTCCGTCACGAAGCGTTCCTACCATATACATAATGGTAGGATACCCATTCGTGAAAAAGATAACGCCTCGTTCATCGGTTCGACGGGGCGGCGGTTTGACCGGGGCGAACCCGTATGGCTCTGATACCAATGTAGGATCCTGACAAAACAAGGACGTTAGGATCGAATAATAAAGTCGAGACTTACGCTTGCGTACGCGGCACCGTAATCTCGGAACTTCGCCCTCAGATTCGTCA
Organism: Scilla litardierei; assembly: GCA_030789695.1. Classification (NCBI taxonomy): domain Eukaryota; kingdom Viridiplantae; phylum Streptophyta; class Magnoliopsida; order Asparagales; family Asparagaceae; genus Scilla; species Scilla litardierei. Next base: position 114,021,353 of record CM061139.1, on the reverse strand, counting down.
CAACGGTCGATACTTCGTCACGGAGGATCGAAGCAGAGTTTCACCGCCTAAATCTCTAATTAGAAGAGGATTTTAATGGAAGGGAGAAGAAGAACATAAGATGCCTTATGCAAACTTATGGCATGGAAAAGTGTGGAATGAATGCCTTACCCTTGGGTCCTATTTATAGGCTTTAGGGGTGGTTATTGTAGGAAATAACCAATTATAAGCTTATTAGCCTATATAAGCACATTCATTTATCCTCTTCTTCATTCACTTATCAAGTGCCTTTATGCACTTATAAAGTGACTTTTTCCACTTATCGAGTGGCTTTTTCCACTTATCGAGTGGTCCTTTTCACACGAGAAAAGGTTCCCTTCGTGCACACTTTCGTGCACGCGACATCTGAGGTCCGTATACCCTCATACATCCCCTCATGGGTGTATTCATGTCGTCCATATCCAACAGCGGAAGCTTCCGGGATCTTTAAACTTTGTAGGCTCCTTCTCCTTCTGGGTGAACCATGTACCTTGTTCGGCGAGCATTATCTTCTCCTACTGCTTCTTTCCCGAAATCAAGTCTTTTAGGAATTTGGCGTAAGACCTGATCTCTACAATGGCGTCCAAGAAAGGGATATTTAAGCTCACTCCCCGCAAGTACCCAAGAAACTTGGCAAGCCGCTTCTCAATCTTTGCTCTTGCCAACCTTTGTGGGAAGGGTACCGGTGGCATATAGTTACGCTCCTCACATGGCTTCATAAATTCAGAATTTTCACCGTCTTTTGGCTCTTTCAGGCACTCCTCCTCATTAGGCGGCTTCTTGTTATCCAAATTTTCTTCCCCCGGCTCCTAGGTTTGGATCATGTCGGGAGTAGTGTCCTTCCCGTCCCTAGTAGTTACCGCCACCACCGCATTGATGTGGCCGATATTGCTCCGTGGGTTTGGCTCTGGTTGAGCCGGCAATTGTTGAGTATTTTTATTGAGCAATGTTAGTTGCTCCGATAATTGTGCCACGACGGTGTTGAGAGAGTCTTATTGAGCAGTTAATCTAGCATTTACATTCTTTTGCTCTGCCATGAATTCTTCAACCCTCGCTTCATGGTCGGACCTCGGTGGTGCTTGTGGTGGATTAGGTGCTCTCCACCCTTGATTATACCCCGGAGGTCTATATGGTCCCGCTTGTTGCCTCGGTTGGAAGTTTTGTTGTTGAGGCCCTCTCGATTGATATTGCAGTTGTTGTGGAGGTCGAGCTTGAGGTTGTTGCGGTGGTGGATTTAAGGCTCCATCATTATTAGCATATGAAAATCCCGAATGGTTTCTCGTGGCCGGGTTTGCCCAATAGCCAGTGTTTCCTGCAACATATTGGACTTGCTCTATAGCTCCTTCTCCTTGCTCTCCTCCAACATACATGAAATGGGCTTGGTCTTGCCAATCGCCCATACTTCCTCCCGGTGTAGATGTGGTGGGGGTTCCATGCGGATCACTTATTAACTTCTCCAATCTCTCCACGACCTTGTGGAGAGAATCAAACTTCGTAGAGAGCTCCGCTACGGCCTTTGCCTCATAAATACTTGTTGGCTTCAAGGAGGACGAAGAATGTCCCCTCTCGTCACCCCATTGTTGGTTATTAGAGCTATCTCCTCAAGTAGTGCCGTAGCATCATCCGGTGTCTTAGATAATATGGCTCCATTAGCGGTTGCATCGATGATTTGCTTGGTGTCCGGTTGCAATCCATTGTAAACGCTATGTACAAGCTCCCATGCTTCAATACTATGATGGGGGCATTGGTGTTGGAGATCTTTAAAGCGCTCCCATGCCTCAAATAGGGTTTCATGCGGTCCTTGCTTGAAGGACATGAGCGCACTCCTTATCTTGACTCTCTTGGATGGTGTGTAGAATTTGTTAACAAATGCGCTCGCCAACTCATCCCATGTGGTAAAGATCCCCTCCGCTTGTGTCCTCAACCAATACAATGCTTTGTCCCGAAGGGTAAATGGGAAGAGGCGCAATCGGATAGCGTCGGCAGGTACACCGGGCATCTGAAACGTGGCGCATTTGGACAAGAACAACTACAGACGATAGTGTGGATTCTCTTGGAAGTTCCTATGAAATGGGTCTTGTTGCATCAAAACCACGAGTCCCATTTTAAGCTCGAAGTTCTTGTTTGCCGCCAACTCCAGCATCGCAATAGACGAGGTAGTAGAAGTAGTCTTAGGCTGTAGCCTATCTCTGATAGAAACAAGCCTAGCCATGCGTGCCGCCAACTCCTCTGGTGTCTCCGGTCGGTTCATATGATCTTCCTCTATAACAAGTCTCCTCTCGGCTCTAAGCCTCCTTGCCGTACGCTCGATCTCGGGATCAAATAATATATCTTCTTGATGCGCCTTTGATCTCGTGTACATGCACAGAAAAAGAGAGTCTCGATGGGATTGTTAGCACGATAGAGGAATAAAAAAAGAGTAATAATAATAATAATAATAATAATAAATAGCTAAGTAAAGAAAATAAAATACCGTCGCATCCCCGGCAACAGCGCCAAAAACTTGATCGTGCCAGGATATATACCCGGAAAACGACTATAGTTTTACCGCAAGCGCATGGCGTAGTGGCGAGCAGGTATCGAACACAGGGAGGACAATTGACAGTATCCTACTTTGATCACCTAGTTATTGTTGGAATAAGAATAGTTTTTATGGTAGTGTCACAATCGTTCAAATAGCAAATAGATGTCAATATAAGAAAAGCATCTAGGGATAGGAAATCTCCACTACGGACCGTCCCTCATCCTTGTGAATCATGAATATCAATGTTGCAAACCTTGAATGTAGGTGAACTAGTCGCAACTTAATGTAGAACCAAGCTTACGCTCTCGCACTATTGCCGGTCTATAGCAACCTAGGTTAGGGCACACTCTCGTGCAAACCCTAAACTAAGCCACTAGTGTGAAGGACGACATCATCATCCAATCGCTCCTCGAGCCCACTCTCATACAAACTCGAGTTACGATCTAGGTTATGATAGTTTGTATTCGTCTAATCTCTTGCAAACGAATATAAGTATAGATTTATAATAAAAATCCTAGCTTTGGCCCAATCTCTTGCAAACCAAATCTAGAGAATTTCGATTATAAACTTAAGCCGAATATCTAGGCCTTCCCATCAATTAGGATCCAATCTCTTGCAAATCTCAATCGATGGAAATTCCTAGCTACTCGCAATAAATCAATCAAAACCTAACCTTTCTTCAATCCTAGCAACAATTCTATTCATTCATCACAATTCAAAGATCGGGTCCATATGGTTCATCCCCATACCCTAGAAAGAATAAACTACTTATAAATCATCATGGAAATCTCAGAAATAAAGCAATAGATCATAGCACAATTCATTGCAAAGAAGAGACAATTCATAAAAATAAGATTTTTACCAAGAAAGAACAAACGAAAATTATCGCCTATGATCTCTAACTGAGATTTCACAAAAGAATAGCCGTCAAAAAATAATATAAGTCTATCCTAAAACTAGGGATAAACTAGGTTTAAATACAAGCCAAAATCGTCCAAAAAATCCTGACAGAATTGCCTCTGCGCAGCTCAGAAATCGCAATCTGTGTAGCAGTCGGAATACGTCACTCGGCCGAGTCACAATGCCACTCGGCTAAGTGACAGACCCAATAATAAAACAGAGAATCTGGGAGTTTCGAGGGTCTGCCTCTCTGACTGACTCGGGCGAGTAGGCTTCTTTACTCAACCGAGTAAGCAATAGTGCTTGGCCGAGTATGCTTCTCAAAATTTCCAGTAACTTGGCCTCTTCTCGGAAGAAAATCCATGTTCTACTCGGGCGAGTGAGCTTCTCTACTCGGCCGAGTAGACTTTCTTGCTCGGCCGAGGAAACTTTGAATTTTTACTGTGCGTATCCGTTTCACTCGGTCGAACGCTGCTGTTACTCGACCGAGTAGACTCTCTGTTCGGCCGAGTAAGCTGCTTCAGGGCTCTTTTCTTCTCCTCCTCGCCTTCTCGTTAATTCTATTGAATTTCTTCCTCTTCTGCTCATCCTCTAGCACTGTTAACTCCTCAAATAAGCTGTGGGCGACGCTCCGGTGTCTGCAAAAGTCCCTTGATCTCATTTTTGCTCTAGAGCGCTCCGTATCTCCTGAAATATGACAAAAACGAGAAATAGTGAAAAGCAACGCGATATCGTCGAATAATCATGGAAAATGCAATATGGGCGATCGAAATGGCATGAAAACATGCAGAAAAAAGGTGTAAAATAAGGAGTGATCAGCCAACTTCTCGCAACCTGGAGCGGGAAGATCTGTGCGGGTCCAATCCACTATTCGGAAGACTCCCCAGAAGGAGAATATCCTCTCCGCTCCTTTTCTTTCCAAATTCAAGCTCCTTGTCCTACCAGCTTATGATGGCAGAGGCGACCCATGGTCGCGCATTCAGAAGTATTTGAATGTTATGCTACTCCACAAAGCTTTCAATGCCACCCTAAGCAAGAGGGCAGAAAGCTGGTACGAAGGGCTACCATTCACCGAGTTGGCGAAAATATTCTGCAAGCAATTCACCGCCAGAAGACGAACCAAGAAGAGGTCGTCCCACCTCTTCTCACTCAAACAAAACGAGAACGAGTCAATCTGAGCCTTCGTCCAGAGATTCAACGACGAGACACTCGATGTAGAAGAGACGTCGGACGTGACCTTCATAGCGGCGTTCATCCAGGTGGTCAGAAACAAGCACTTGAGGAGGGCCCTTCACTAGTTACCCCTAATACCGTCGCAGAGATGCTCAACGTAACAGATCGATTCACTTCCTCCGAGGAGGCAGAAGAACCAGCTGGAGCCAATGCAGAGAGCACTCCCTCCCACAACAGAGACACGAATCGGGAGAAGCCAAACTCAGGAACCCCCACCAAGAGTCCCGGGACAAGAGGCCTAGGGAGAGAAGCCCTCGAAGCAATGAGCATCCTGCCTACGCTAGGATGATCGTCCCTAAGATAGAAGTCCTCGCCTACACCCCACGAGAAGAGCTGATCCAAAAGGCTGCAAATAAGGGCAAATACGAGAAGAGGGCCGACCTCAAATTCTGCAAATTCCACAACGACTATGGGCACGACACCAACGACTGTTGGACTCTCAAAAAGGGGATCGACGCCCTAGTCAAAAACGGGAACACCCCAAAGGCCCGACCAGTGATCCATCCAGGAAGGAAGGATCCTCGAAACAGAAGGACAAGATGACGGGATCATCCGTCACCAAGGTGGTCGACTGATGAGACACCTAAAACCCCTGGCGAATAAAATGAACAGCAACAGCTCTGACGTCGCTCAGAAAACACCTGTACGCCTTTTCCGTTTTTTATTTCCGTCAATAAAGCATATTTCCTTTGTCGGACAAAGCTTCGCTTCTTTGAGCCTTCGTAAACTTTATAGAGATTACCCAATCAAAACTCCCCTCGAAAAAGGACCCGATCCTCAAGAGGTGTTGGAAAAATCGAACTTATATGGATGTGAATGACTCCTAAACAATCGTCAGCCGTAATTCGAAGGGGACATCCCTCCATTATTGAACGACTCTCTCGAACGAGCATTAGACGTAGGTCGAAGGGGCCACCACTTCGCAACTGAACGACTCTCTCGAATGAGCATCAATCGTAAGCCGAAGGGACCACCCCTTTGCTACTAAACAACTATCTCGAACGAGCGTCAGCGGTAAGTTGAATGGGCCACCCCTTTTCAACTGCACGACTCTCTCGAACGAGAATCAGTCGTAAGTCGAAGGGGCCACCCTTTCGCTACTAAACGACTCTCTCGAACGAGCGTCAGCCATAAGTCGAAGGGGACACCCCTTCGCAACTGCACGAATCTCCCAAATGGTCGTCAGCCGTAAGTCGAAAGGGCCACCCCTTTGCTACTTAACGACTCTCTCGAACGAGTGGCAGCCGTTGGTCGAAGGGGACACCCCTTCCCAACTGAACGACTCTCTCGAATGAGCGTCGGCCGTAAGTTATAAGGGCCACCCCTTCACTATTGAATGACTCTCTCGAATACGCATCAGCCGTAAGTCAAAGGGGCCACCCCTTCTCTACAGAACGACTCTCTCGAACGAGCGTCAGTCGTAAGTCGAAGGGGCCACCCCTTCGCTACTGAACGACTCTCTCGAATGAGCGTCAGCCGTAAATCGAAGGGGCCACCCCTTTGCTACTAAACGACTCTCTCGAACGAGCGTCAGCCGTAAGTTGAAGGGTCCACCCCTTTGCTACTAAACGACTCTCTTGAATGAGCATCAGTCATAAGTCGAAGGGCCCACCCATTCGCTACTGAATGGCTCTCTCGAACGAGCATCAGCCGTAAGTCGAAGGGGACATCCCTTTGCTACTGAACGACTCTCTGAAACAGTCGTCAGCCGTAAGTCGAAGGGGCCACCACTTTGCTACTGAATGACTATCCTAAATGGTGGTCAGCCATAAGTCGAAGGGGCCACATCTTCACTACTGAACGACGCAAGTCCCCATATCTTCAGACCATGAGTCGGGCAGATCTCACCCTCTCCACGGAACATGATGGTCAAATTCTAAATTTGGTTCGATGGTTTATCCTTGATCACCCCGAAGCAGCGCCTAACCCATCGAAAGGGACCATCAGGCATTGAGACCACCACGGGGCGTGAGCGACAACAAACGAAGAGAGGCAATAGCATACGAGAATACACAAGCCAATTCTCTTGTCACTCCTCATTAAAAAATATTGTTCTCACTTACATTCCCCCTCCATATATTCAAAAATTTCCATCAGGCAGGATAGATCTTACAATGGTTGTTCAGGCCCCTGAACTCCCTCCAATGCGGTCGTAGGCTCCGGCTCCTCCGTAGCAACCTCGTCGCTAGCCAGCTTTTCTTTAGATTTGCTCTAGTACTTGTTTTAGGGTATGTCACCAAATTCCTGGCTCTCTGAGTTGGGCGTCTCAAACAGGTCCTCCTGGTACTCTGGCTCGTGATCTAACATACATTCCAAAAACACAAATGTATGTCAGCAAGGTCTGGCAAGTAAAGGTAAGACGAACCAAAAACGAAGTGTACAAATAGTAACAATTTATGAAGCATTAACTGTTTATACAAGATGGCAGCATGGTTATAAACATGGCAATTTTAAAGAAAAGTAAGTACTTCTAAGCATGGCAGTTCTAAGGAATTTAAAACAAACGCTAAAGAGCATGGCATTTCTACAACATCATTAACATGGCATTTCTAATGTACAACTGAGATAACAATAATGAGTTCAAATTCTATGCACGCGATTTCTACTATGCCTAGGGTTCACGCCTTTAAGTCTCAGATAGTAGGTCGATCCTTCGCATGGGGGTATAATCGTGATTGACGCCACCCACTGCTTATGTGGTGCTCTTGAAGGGGGCCTCTACACGCACGCTCAGTGGCCGCTCAACCCTAACCCCACCCAAAAATATGCTGAAACATGAGCCAGCCTAGTGATTTGCACAAGTTCACAAATTCAAGATTTCGCCTTTGAGGCGCACGAATTCACGAGTTCCAGATTTCAAGAAGTTCCACAAGTGCCCATTCTAGCAACCTATGTTCAATTATAATGCGAAGCATATGACCATATTAATTTCAGCATTTATCATGAATTCTACATTCTAAAACCATTTAAACGATGAAATTAAATGGGTTGTTTATTAAATATGCTGCAATCAACTATTTTTCGTTATTTACTCTTGAATATAAAACATGTGATATTTTATGTCAATGTGTCACAAATTAAATATGGGTCGTCATGGTATTTTTTTGTGAACGTCATTTCACGGTTCAATTTTCTGTTATTCTGCTTTAAATGAAAACAACAATTTTAACATCAAGCTTCAAAAATTCATAACAATTCGCACACTTGCCTGATTTTGATGAACTTGGTGTCGTTGGGTTCATCTTGATAAGAACTACGCTACGGTTCAATCAGTTCTCTGGTTTGATTAAACATATAACAGAATTAGGTTCTTTCTGACATGTTAAAGTGTTAAATAACCCTTACGGCGTCTAATACTTCGATTTTATTACTTCCTCTATCATATAGTGTGGGTTGTAGTATAGTAAAGGTTAGATATACTAACCGGTAATGCAGAGAAGGGCCGAGACACAGCAATGGGCAGCAGCGACAAGTACGGCCCCATAACAGCGACGACGAGCCTTGGGGATCTAATGTCGATGGCCAGCGGCTCTGCAGTGGTTGCGAGGGCTGGTCGGCAGTCTGCTGCAAGTGCGAAAAGCACTGTCGACATGCGGGAAGGTGGCAGGCTACTGTCGAAGCCTTGGAGAGGGTTGCAGGTGGCTGAGGCTATGGTTTGAAGGGGTTTCGTGGGCTAGAGGATGACAGTGCGGTTTGCAGGTGGAAGGCAGGCCTGGGAACGCTCTTTGGGTTTCATTGCGAGCTAAGGAAAGGTCTGCAGTGAGTTGAGGTTGCGGCCTGGGAAGAGAAGGAGGCACACGGGCTGAGGGGGGAGGTTGTGCACGGTGTAGGCTTGGATGGTCGAGAGGTCTGTCGACAGTTTTGAGAGGAGGAGGAGGAGGTTTGTGACGGGAAGGAGGCTGAGTTCTTGGCCGTCGGGCGCAGGTTGTAACCTTGGTGGTCGAAGAGGAAGAGGGGGAGGAAGCTAGGGTTACGGGGAGAAGGAGAAGGAGATGGGTTCTGTGTGTGGGGGAGGGCGATGAGAGATTAGAGTTTGGGTGGTTTGGTGTTGTAGTAAGGAAGTGATGACGACAGACTGGGGTATTTAGGGTTCGGGCTGGGAGATTTTTAACCTGGGTGTTTGAAGAGAGGGGAGATGAAGGCTCCCGAAGTTGTTGGGCGATGTTGTTCTCTTGCGTGAATCAGCAGGGAGGGGATTTCTATTGTTTTTGTTTGAGAGGAGATAGAGGCTGTCCCCTAGGGTTTTTGTAGAGTAGGGTAGGGGAGAGAGGGTTCACGTAGGAAGAGAGACATGGGAACATGGGGGAGCAGGTTGTTGTTCGGGGATGTATGCCCTCAGATCATTTGTATCTGATGCAAATGATATTTTAAGCTTAGATAAGGGACTATTTTGCATGTGATGCAAAAGGAGTTAAATGTGTCTTAAATTGTTTATGACCATATTTAATAAAATAAACGCATTGAAAAGGTTACCTAGATGACGGGATCGTTCTGCTCTAAACACAAGTTCAAACCGTGTCAAAAATGGAGTCCAAATGCACAAGTTAGAGCCAAAACAAGTCAGCCCAAACTGTTGGGCTGAACCCAGCGAAAATGGAGGCACACCAAGCCCGAATTTTCTGGTTATGGTTTTTGAAACCTGGGATTTTTTATGGCTGGATTTTCCATCTTTGAATTGTTTTTGGCTAAGTTTGAGACGACGTTTGAGGGGTCAAACGACGTCGGATTGACTCGCCGTTTTTTCATACACGTTCACCATTCAACCCTCTTCAATTTGATAGGTTGTATCAAGATTGAAACTCAACAGTGAGGAAGTTAAAATTCATGGAAGTTTGGCCTTTATAAAAGGCAAACTAACTTGAATTATTAAACTCTAAAAACATAGTCACACATCGGAAGTGGAGTAAAGGGGAGGGGTCAGCCGCCTATATAAATAGGGGCCTACCCCCCCCCCCTAAACTCATCCGAAGCTCTAGATCTGAGTAGCTCCCAAAAATATTAGAGCACGCTCGGATATAAGCTTAAGTTAATATTCTCTTCTCCCTAATTTTCTGCCTTGCTCCTGAAGGGCTCTAGCAAAGCCACGAAGGAGTTCGGATCCGATCCGGAGTCTTGACGAAGGTTCACATTCGGGTGAAACTTTCTTCGGTGCGTGGTTGGATCAGTGACAAGGGGATTGCTTGCCTCGAGACGTGGAGCGGTGATCGCGTCTGGATGTATACCCGAAAAACAACTTGTAGTTTTACCGCAAGCACACGGTGTAGCAGCGAGCAGGTATCGAACTCAAGGAGGACAAATGACCGTGTCTTACTCAAATCACCTAGCTATCGAGAGATCAAGAATAGTTGGGTGCAATAGTCTCAATCGTTCAAGTATCAAGAAAATATCAATATAATAAAAAGCGTCTAGGGATGGGAAATCCCCACTACGGACCGTCTCTCATCCTTGTGATTCATAAATTTCATTGTTGCTAAGCTTGAATATAGGTGAACTAGTCGCAACTTAATGTAGAACTAAGCTCATGCTCTTGCGCTATTGCCGGTCTATAGCAAACCTAGGATAGGGCCCACTCTCGTGCAAACCCTAGCCTAAGCCGTTAGTGTGAAGAACGACATCATTGTTCAATCGTATCTCGAGCCCACTCTCGTGCAAACTCGAGCTACGACCTAGGTTATGATAGGTCTTATTCGCCCAATCTCTTGTAAACGAATATTAGTATAGATTCACAATTAAAAATCATATCTTTGGTCCAATCTCTTGCAAACCAAATCTAGAGAAATCCAATTGTCAATCTAAATTGAATATCTAGTCCTTCCTATCAATTGGGATCCAATCTCTTGCAAATCCCAATCGATATGAATTCCTAGCTACCCGTAATCAATCAATCACAACCTAACACTAATCAATTTTAGCAAAAAAATCAACAAATTCATCACAATTCAGAAATAGGGTTCATAGGGTTGATCCCCATGCCCTAGAACGACAGCACTACTCACAAAGCATCATGCAAATCTCAGAAATAACAACAATAATCACGGCACAATTCATTGCAAAAGAGAAATAATGCATAAAATTGAGTTTTTAATAGGAATAGACAAACCAATGTAGATTCCAACGATTTCCAGCTGAGAATTCACAAAAGAGTAGCCGTCAAAATCCTAAAAGAAAGTCTAAAAAATATAGTTCAAGTCTCTTCTAAACTGGGGCAAAAACTGGGTTTAAATACCCTCTAAAATCATCCAGAAAATCGTGACCAAACTGCCCCTGCGCAGCCCATAAATCGCAACCCTAACAGCAGGCAGAGAGGGTCACTCGGCCGAGTGACCCTTGTCACTCGGCCGAGTGACAAACCCTGTAGAAAAACAGTAACTTCGGGGGGTTCAGGATCTGTCTTCGGGGGGTGGCTCGGCCAAGTGCACTTCTTCACTCGGCCGAGTGAGCATTCATGCTCGGCCGAGTGAGCCTCCTCAGGATCTCTGAAAATTCCACTAACTTGGGTCTCTCTCTGGACGAAATTCCCTATACCACATGGGCGAGTGAACTTTCTCACTCGGCCGAGTGGGCTTCCTTTGCTCGGTCGAGTATACGCTAAAAATATCTTGTGCACGTCCGTTCTGTTCGGCCGAGTAGGGCTTCTTGCTCTGCCGAGTGAGTGGTGTACTCGGCCGAGTGGTGTGCTGTTGAGCTCATTCTTCTTTCTTCTCGCCTCCTCGTCGCTCCTATTGATTTCCTTCTTCTTCCGCTCATCCTCCATCACTGATAAGTTCTTGAATGAGCCGTGGGTGATACTCCTAAGCGCGTATAAATCCTTTGGTCTCAAATTCGCTCCAGATCGCTCCACATTTCCTGAAATACGACAAAAACAAGAAATAGTGAAAAGCATCGCAATATTGTCGAATAATCGTGAAAACGCGATATGAGCGAACAAAACGGCATGCAAACATGCAGAAAAAGGTGTAAAATAAGGAGTGATCAAAATCCCCCGAGCTTACCTCTTACTCGTCCTCGAGGAAGATGAGTAAAAGGCGAACTTGATGGAAAAAATAAAGAAAAGGGAAAAAGGAAAAGGAAAAAGGAAAGAAAACAAAGGGAGAGAAGTGCTAGATTATTTTCTTAGGACGTGGGTTTTGCTTACTCTTATAGTACACGGCGAATATAAAACACATGCCAAAGATTTTTACCTCGATATCATAATCATATGGATGCATTCAAAATAGACACCCAAGAATAGCAAAATAGTATGAAATATGGAATCATTCTAGAATTAAGATCGTCTGAAGCATCTAAAGCGGTATATATAGGCATAGACCACACACTTTTCAATTGAATGCTTTCTATTTTGGAGTATAAGATGTATCACACAATAAGCAGCAATAAGAATAGAAAGAAGTAGTTTTCATGAAATGCATGCTAAGTTTCAATTCCTGGATTTCGTAAAAACTTCTAGTAATCTCACCGAGTATAGAAAATTACCTAGCTTAGGTTGTCATGCACAGTCAAGTAGTCACTCCCTCACACATCATTGGATCCTCTCCCCTAAACTTATCCATAAGCTTGGTGGCATTAGATAAATCAATAAGTACATTCTCCATTTTTGGAGCTCCAATGAAAATAAAAACAAAAGAGGGAAGAAAGAGAGAATGAGTATGAGATGGGATCATGTATAAGCTTCTTTTCTCTTTTCTTTTCTTTTTCTCATTTTTTTCATAGCATATATACATCTGAGATCCCAAATCAAAAGAATAGAAAGATTTACATGAATATTTTTTTTCTTTTTGATTTTGGGGTATTGGAGCATGGAATTTAATAGCGGCGGAAATGCGAATATAAGATCAGCTAAGGGGAGATTCACCAATGAATATAAGTATAGAAATAGTGCTTAAGATATGTGGAGAAAGAAATATATGTAACACTCGTTTCACTCTATAAGACGTGCATGACAACTTTCAGCAGAGTAATGTAATCTACTCAGTTTAATCTTAGAAAGTAAACTAATCCAGTTATATCAAACTATCATACATTCATTCAACCCGAAAGTGAAGCGTACAATTTTCATGCAATAAGAAGTGATATAAGAAAAGAAAGCAGTACTCTAGATATAAGCAATCAATGCGTGAAGCTTGGTGTGTTTTCTACGAAGAGTATATAGTAAAAATCACCAGATTCAGCTAAGAAAAGAATTGCATCCATATTCATACATGAGAGTGTGGGTTACTATCTCAAATGCAAAGCAAGACATAGCATATGATATCTGAAATAAAAACTATGGCATGACAAGATAGCATGCATATAGAGATAAGCTAACACCACATCATCATCATCACAGAAAAATCATCTCTAGCAAAAAGATGAAAGAAATAAGGATAAAAGAAAATAGAAAGCTACTGTACAATGCAGCACACTCAGAAAATAAAAAAACGTGATGCATGATAAAAAACGAAAAAGTGCGTGAGAACTCAATCCCTCAAGCTAAAGTGCACAGTGTCCTCAATGTGCAAAGTGTGGCACACCTAGAGACAAAATATGGGTGGGGAGGGTGAGGATGCATGCATGATGGGAAATAATTAAAAAAAATAAAACTAATAAAAGAAAATGATATGATAATGCAGGTTATCCATGCAGAGATCAAAATAATGCAGATATGAGTGTCCCCAAAAAATACTCCCTCTCTCCCAAAAAGATATAGACAGATATGACCAAAATGTGACCAAAAAGATGTGTGGAAGAGGGCTGCAAAATCAGCATGGCTCAAAACAACAGCAAAACAACATTAGCAAAAAGGTGGAAGGCATCTAGTGTTTGCCTAGGGGTGGTGGTGGACCAGCACCGTCCTGTGGCGGAGGTGGTGGCGGGCGTGGTGGCTGCTGGGTGTGTGTGTGTGGCAGAGGCAGACGCGTAAGAATCTGATTCAGGCAAGCCTGAATACTAGGAAGTATAGCGACGCGGGTCTGGACGGCACTGACGGTGGCGGAGAGAGCCCTAAAATCTCCTCTGAGTCCACTAACTGCCCCCTCAAGAGCACGGATGCTCTAAACTAGGGTGTCGGGGGGAGGTGGAGCAGAGGGTCGAACAGGTGAAGAACAGGGCTGTCTCACACGACCACTGTAAAGGATAGGTGCACCTATGGGGTGGTGCTGGGGTGCTGTGCTCGCTAAGTGATGCCCGGCCGCTGTGTGAGGCTGAGACGTAGGAAGAGTAGACAAGAAAGGAGCGGTAGCTGAAGTGGAAGTGAAAACGGACGACGAGGCAGGCAGAGAGGTCAGTGACACAGAAGAGGAGACAGACGTCACGACGCTCTCGGAGTATACATCGGCGATGGAGACAGTGAGGTCGACGTCTGGGGTGGTCGTGAAGGGTGCAGAAAATGACTCCCCAGGAGTCGAGGACAACAATGAGGAAAGGGTCTCTACCGCGGAAGCAAAAGAAGGCTCGTTGCACTCAACTATTGGGGGACGCTCGGGGCTAACCGCAAAAATGGGATCTATCAAAATGGGCACAGTGGTGGTGGTGGTATGGGTGGACTCAGCTGAAGTGCTCCCGGCACTAACAGAAGTGGGGACAGAGGCGTCAAAAGGTGCAGACGAAGCAAGTGCAGGCTGAGGGATCACGGGGTCCTGGGGTGGAATGAGGGGCTCCTGCTGAGTACCCTCAGGCTCTAGCATGTATGTGGCGGGGATAAGAAGATCCATCGTTGGAATCCACTCTCTGCCCGCGGGTCCTGTATGTGTCCGAGCAGGGCTCGGGAGAACCATGTAATCCGCAGCGAAAGGACCATGGAGCCACACCCAGTGCTGACGATCATGAGAATGCAGCATCCTCATCCGGGCCATAACGTCAATCGAAAGTGAAGTGGGGCCCGGTGGTCGAAGCAAGTCAGCAGGTAGGTCGACACCGGTCATAAGGGCCAAGAGGGTAATCAGACCGCCGCAGCAAATAGGCGTCCGAGCGCCGACACAAATAACTATGTGGTCGATGTACCAACTGGAAATATCAATCTCGACGGACCAGGACGTCACTACCCCTATCAAAGACCCTAGGCCGTGTCATCGCATAGAGCATGTAGAGCTCTGGCGTCGACAGTGTCCCGGGTTCGTACCTCGCAAGAAAAGTGGTCGCCATAAGGCGCTGTTCAATGCGGAGGCAGGGGTGGAGAATAGCAGATGCCTTGGCCCTACTGGGGTCAAAGGCTAGTGGTGATCTCGTGATCCGTGTCCAAAAGGCATGCGTATCGAACGACAGGGGTGGGATGTGCGTGGGAGCGTAAGCGTGGTCTGCGACCGGTACAGCGGGCCATTGGAAGAATGCTCTAAGCATGTCGAGAGTGACCTCGCACTCTCGATCCATCAGTCAAAATGAGCATCCTCCTAGGGTCCGAGAAATGGAACTAAGGACCTCTAACGTCGGGCGGATGTAGGTGTCCACCGACACAGACAGAAAGTCACGTCATCCCACGTTGTCGTACAACTTGTGTAGCCCCTCGAGTACCCCTAGGCAGTCAAGGTCAGCTAGGTGTGCAAACCTAGAGGGTACGATCGAGTGATGGGAGATACGCTCGAATCTGGCGCGCTGGGCGTCATCTCGGAATGTGATCCCCATCGCATCGAACACGGGGGCGGGTGGTGCAGGTGGTGGAATGGGAGCGGCAGGAGGCGGCTGTGTAGGTGAGGGTGGGCTAGGTGGCAGGGAGTCCACCCTAGCAGAAGAGGGACCAGGATCGCCTGACCTCTTCTGCTTGGAAGCGGGCTCTCGAGTGCGCAGCCTAAGGTGTGGCGGCATGTGTGCCGCGAGTCGTGCCCACTCAAATAAAAATGCGACGTGCTATATAATAGAACGAGTGTACCTAAGCATGACGCGAGAGTATAATCTGAAGTGTGCAAAGAAATGCCTCCTCCGCGAAGCTCCGAGTGCGTCCAGAACCTCCCCCAAGATCCCCCAAGCTATCCTAAAATGCAAACAATAAAATCAGCGACAAATATCAATAAATATGGGGGGAGAAGGGGGAGAATAGATGTATATAAGAATTAATTGGGATATGGGGCACAATGGGCGTACAGATTGGGAGAATGGAGAAGAAATTTGAATTTGGGGCAAAATGGGGGTGACCGGCGGCGGGGAAGGCGGCGCCGGCGAGTATCGGCGGTGGGGCGGCGTCGGCGACCGGCGGGGAACATCGGTCGGCGGTGGCACGACGGTTTAGGCAATGGGAGAAGTGGATTCGGTCGCTGTGAGTCGAAGGGGCAGTGGGCAAGTGCGAGGGGATTTGGTGATTTTACGTTTCGAAATTCGTGCTGCGCCCGCAGCGCTTATATAGGATAGTTACGACTCGACCGAGTGAAGAGTTCACTCGGCCGAGTAGACCATGTAAAAATTTATCGAAAATACCTCCCACAAGTTACGACTCGGCTGAATGGACAAGTTCCACTCGGCCGAGTGGCATGGCTACTCAGCAATTTTTGAACGTGGAGGGTATCTGATTCACTCGGCCGAGTGACAAGTCACTCGCCCAAGTGGCAAATTATACTGTAAATCATAGAAAATAACAGAGAGTTGGTCTGTAGGATCTTCCCTGATCTGTACTCTACTCGGCCGAGTAGAGTCTTTGCTCGGCCGAGTGACATATGTCACTCGACCGAGTGGCATCCTGTTTTCTGCAACGGCTCTCTGTTTTCGTGCCACTCTCTGTTTTTCTTCCTCCAGTCAGTCTCTGCCTTCTCCTGGGGCCTGAGCACGTTCTTGGGGCGCTCTTCCTTGCCTTAGTCATCCTCCATTTGACTGATCTCTCGTTCTCCATCTTCTGTCATTAAAAATAGAGCCCGTTGTCACGATTTTTGTAGACGCTAGACTCCAATCACTAAGAAATGTCTAAAATAAAAATAAAATCAACTAATAATGATATAAAACCATCGGGTTGCCTCCCGACAAGCGCTCGTTTAAGGTCATGAGCTCGACCCCTTATGATTTTCGTTTAGCGCGTGATATTGGGAGCATGTGAGATGCGCCCGTCAAATTTGCCGGGAAGGCCACTTGGATTAGTTGTTGATGCTCGTGGTCTTTCCTCGGCATCCCCTCATCATGGATAGAGTTGGGGGATAGGTCCCCCAAGTTTGAGCTAGCACCAATCTTCTTCTTCACAGGTGACGCCGACCTTTTATCCGGAGGAGCTTTCTTTGAATTGTCGGCTATGGAGAGCTTGCATAGCTCCCTAATCCTTGTGACATCAGCGTCGTCTTCTTTGTCATCGGCCATAGAGCTATCCGGGGGGTCCTCCAACTTCTCTCCAATGCTAAAAGTTTGGCCTTCTTCAAGGCCGTCATCATGGAGAGCGCCATAGAATGTGGAATGGCTTCATCGATCACCTCGTCAAGGAGGTCCACATAGTCCAACTCCTCTTGATAGGGCACATGCTTCATAGCTTTAGGAATATGAAACTCAACCTCGATGTTTTCAACATTCAAAGATAAAGTACCTTCTCTCACGTCGACTATCACGCCAGCGGTGGCTAAGAAGGGGCATCCGAGTATAAGTGAAGTGTCGCCCTCCTCCTTGATGTCCATAATGACGAAGTCGAACGGCAAGCATATTCCTCCCGGTACTTGGAGCGGTATGTCCTCCGCAATCCCTACCGGCCTAGTAACCCGACCATCCGCAAATTGTATTCTCATGTCCGTTGGCTTCAAGTCGGTCCCCGTATTCAATTTCCGAAACATGCTAAGTGGCATTAGGTTCACACTTGCTCCCAAGTCTACCAAATACTTTTGTAGTGGGACTCCTCCAAGTGTGCATGGTATGAGAAAGCTTCCGGGATCCTTGAATTTAGTAGGCTCCTTTTCTCTCCGGGTGAACCAAGTTCCTTGCTCGGCAAGCATTATTTTCTCCTTACTTTTCTTTCCCGATATTAAGTCCGGCCATCAAGAAATTGGCATATGACGGGATCTCCACAATAGCTTCCAAGAAAGGTATATTGAGGCAAACTCCCCTCAAATATTCAAGGAACTTGGCGAGCCTCTTCTCAATCTTGGCTCTTGCCAACCGTTGTGGAAAGGGCATCGATGGCATGTATGTGCGCTCCTCATTAGGCTCCTTAACTTCAGAATTTCCACCTTCTTGCGGCTCTTTTGTGCTCTCCTCTTCAATAGCCGGCTCTTTGTCGTCCAAAATCTCTACCACGGGCTCCTTGGTTTGGACCATGGCAGGAGTGGTATCCTTACCGCCCCTAGTAGTAACCGCCACCACCGCATTGATGTGGCCGATATTGCTCCGTGGATTGGGCTCCGGTTGAGCCGGCAATTGTTGAGTGTTTTTGTTAAGCCACGCAAGTTGCTCTCCAAGTTGTGCAACGATGGTATTAAGCGAGTCTTGTTACGCCGTCAATCTAGCATTTATTTTTCTTTGCTCTGCCATAAATTCCTCCATCCTAGCTTCATGATCCGATCTTGGTTGTGCTTGTGGTGGGTTCGGAGCTCTCCAACCTTGGTTATAACCCGGTGGCCTATATGGTCTCGCTTGTTGCCTAGGCGGGTAGTTTTGTTGTGGCGGCCCCCTTGGTTGGTATTAAGGTTGTGGAGGTAGAGGCCTAGCTTGAGGTTGTTACGGCGGTGGTGGGTTTAGAGCTCCGTCATTATTAGCGTACGAGAAGCCCAGATGATTCCTCGTGGCCGGGTTGGCCCAATAACCGGTGTTCCCCGTAACATACTGCACTTGTTCCAAGGCTCCCTCTCCATGCTCTCCTCCTATGAACATAACTTGAGATTAGTCTTGCCAATCGCTCAAATTGCCTCCCGACATAGATGTTGCGGGAGTTCCATACGGCTTGGTGATATACTTCTCCAATCTCTCCACGACCTTGTGGAGAGATTCAAACTTATTGGAAAGCTCTGCTACGGCCTTGGCCTCATATATACTTGTTGACTTCAAGGAGGTAGAAGATTGCCTTCGCTCGTCGCCCCATTGTTGATTATTAGAGGCCATCTCCTCTAATAGGGCCGTAGCTTCATTCGGTGTCTTGGATAGAATGGCTCCATTGGTGGTTGCATCTATGATTTGCTTAGTGCCCAATACTTCGATGCTGTGATGGGGGCACTGATGCTGGAGATCTTTAAAGCGCTCACATGCCTCGTATAGGGTCTCATGCAATCCTTGCTTGAAGGACATGAGTGCACTCCTTATCTTCACTGTCTTAGATGGCGGGTAGAATTTATTAACAAAAGCACTAGCCAACTCATCCCAAGTAGTGAATATCCCTTCTGCTTGCGTTCTCAACCAATATAGAGCTTTGTCTCTGAGGGTAAAGGGGAAGAGTCGCAATCGGATAGCAACGACGGAAACACCTGGCATTTGAAAGGTGGCACACTTGGACAAGAATAGCTGAAGATGATAGTGTGGATTCTCCTAGGAGTTCCCATGGAATGTGTCTTGTTGCATTAAGACCACTAGTCCCGTCTTGAGCTCAAAATTCTTATCCGCCGCCAACTCCGGCATAGCGATGGAAGAAGTGGTGGAAGAAGTCTTAGGCCGAAGCCTATCTCTGATAGATATAATCCTCGCCATACGTGACGCTAATTCTTCTGATGTCTCCGGTCGGTTCATACAATCGTCCTCTATGTTGAGTCTCTTCTCGGCTCTAATCCTCCTTTCGGTACGCTCGATCTCTGGATCAAATATTATATCCTCTGGATTCGACATAGATCTAATGTACATGCACAGAAAAATAGAGCTTCGATGGAATTGTTATTAGCACGATAGAGGAGTAAAAAGATAAAAATAATAAAACAAAAAGAAATAACTAAGTAAAGAAAATAAAACACTGTCGCCTCCCCGGCAACGGCGCCAAAAACTTGATCGCGTCTGGATGTATACCCGAAAAACGACTTGTAGTATTACCGCAAGCGCACGGTGTAGCGGCAAGCGGGTATCGAACTCAGGGAGGACAAATGACCGTGTCTTACTCAAATCACCTAGCTATCGAGAGATCAAGAATAGTTGGGTGCAATAGTCTCAATCGTTCAAGTATCAAGAAAATATTAATATAATAAAAAGCTTCTAGGGATGGGAAATCCCCACTATGGACCATCTCTCATCCTTCTGATTCATAAATTTCATTGTTGCTAAGCTTGAATATAGGTGAACTAGTCGCAATTTAATGTAGAACCAAGCTCACGCTCTCGCGCTATTGCCGGTCTATAGCAAACCTAGGATATTGCCTACTCTCATTCAAACCCTAACCTACGCCGCTAGCGTGAAGAACGACATCATTGTTGGTCGCCCCGAAATGCAACCCAAGAGCACGACCAAAAACTTGGTCGGCCCCGGATACACACCCGGAGAACGATTGTAGTTTTACCGCAAGCGCACGGTGTAGTGGCGAGCGGGTATCAAACACGAGGAGGTGGTGTTGGTTCCAATCTATCCTGGGTTGGTTTGACTACGAATGTTTTATTGGTGGAGATGGGTATGGAATGATATAATGGAAATGGTGATGGATGTCGGTGTCGGTGATAGAGAAGTTGGATAAAATATCGATTCAAATATAAGATAATAAAAGTGTCTAGGGCTAGGAAATCCCCACTACGGGTTGTCATTCATCCTTGTAAATAGTAAATCTCAATATTACTAGACTTGTGTCGAGGTGAACTAGTCGTAACTGAATAGAGAACCAAGCTCACGCTCTCGCGCTATTGCCGGTCTATAGCAACCTAGATTAGGGCCCACTCTCGTGCAAACCCTAACCTAAGCCACTAGCATGAAGATCGACGTCATCGTTCAATCGCTCATCGAGCCCACTCTCGTGCAAACTCGAGTTACGATCTAGGTTGTGATAGTTCGTATTCGTCCAATCTCTTGCAAACGAATATGGGTATAGATTTACAATTAAAAATCCTAGCTTTGGTCAATCTCTTGCAAACCAAATCTAGAGAAACCCAATTGTAAACCTAAATCGAATATCTAGGCCTTCCCATCGATTAGAATCCAATCTCTTGCAAACCTCAATCGATGGAAATCCCTAGCTATCCGTAATAAATCAATCACAACCTAACCTCTTAGCAATTCTAGCAATTTAGAAATTCATTCATCATAAATCTGAAATTAGATCCATAGGGTTCATCCACATGCCCTAGAACAACAAATCTACTCTAGCATAGCAATAAGGATATAAGAATCAATAAAAACCATAGCTTGCATACAAAAAGATATCAAATCAAAGATTCAAAGAATAAGAACAAAGATACTTAGCTTTGATGAAGAATTCCAATCCAAATACAAGCTTTTTGATCCAAGAGGGGGCCTAGGGCATGGCCTAACCTCTAAAATAATCAATAAGAAAACATCTTGGAACTTAAGAAAACATAATGGGGATCCCCCTCTAATGGTGGCTACAAACCCCTTAAATACTCCCCCAAAACCCTAGCAAGAAACCCTAGAAAACCCCTCAAATTTGTGCCCAAACCACAACTTAAAATCTGGGCCCAGGCCGCACTCGGCCGAGTGGAAAATGTGACTCGGCCGAGTGGAAATTCCTGCACTGCAGCGTCAACTTGCAGAAATTCTCCAGATTTCATCCGACCTCCGATTGGCACGTTCTTGGCGGCGTTGAAACCGTCATGAAGTCTACTATCCATAAAAAATATGAGAAAAATACTTTGATTGCTAGAATGATAGCAGATTTCAAAAGAGTGGGAGGCTGTCTGAAAATCTGGGCGCTGCGTGTCCTCGGCATCACTCGGCCGAGTGGAAAATGTCACTCGGCCGAGGGGCTTTTGGAACTCGGCCGAGTCGGAGCTTGTAGTCGACTGAAGGATTACAGAGAGTTGGACATTTTGGCTTGCCGTCGTCTGGGTGCCACTCGGGCGGACGGAGTCTCCGCACTCGGCCGAGTGGGCGTGCGATGCTCGGCCGAGTGCACGCTGATACATCTCTGTTGCGTGTCCGATCTGGCCGGCCGAGCGGGGTCTCAATGCTCGGCCGAGTGACTCCTTCACTCGGCCGAGTGGCATGCTGAAAATGCCCAATCTCCATCTTTTCGCTTCCTCGTCGCTCCCACGACGTTCTTTCTTCTTCCACTCGTCTTCCATTGCAGAATAACCCTCAAAAGGGCCATGGTTGACACTCTGGAGTGGGTGCAAATCCTTTAAGCTCATTTTTGCTCCCGATCGCTCCATATTTCCTGAAATCCGACAAAAACAAGAAAAGTGAAAAGCATCGCAATATTGTCGAATAATCTTGAAAAACGCAATATGAGCAATCGAAATGGCGTGAAAACATGCGGGAAAAAAGGTGTAAAATATGGAGTGATCAATTGTTCAATCGTATCTCGAGCCCACTCTCGTGCAAACTCGAGCTACGACCTAGGTTATGATAGGTCTTATTCGCTCTCTTGC
Organism: Scilla litardierei; assembly: GCA_030789695.1. Taxonomy (NCBI): domain Eukaryota; kingdom Viridiplantae; phylum Streptophyta; class Magnoliopsida; order Asparagales; family Asparagaceae; genus Scilla; species Scilla litardierei. Next base: position 113,999,303 of record CM061139.1, on the reverse strand, counting down.
AAACGAATATTAGTATAGATTCACAATTAAAAATCCTAACTTTGGTCCAATCTCTTGCAAACCAAATCTAGAGAAATCCAATTGTCAATCTAAATCGAATATCTAGGCCTTCCTATCAATTGGGATCCAATCTCTTGCAAATCCCAATCGATATGAATTCTTAGCTACCCGTAATCAATCAATCACAACCTAACCCTAATCAATTTTAGCAACAAATCAACAAATTCATCACAATTCAAAGATAGGGTCCATAGGGTTCATCCCCATGCCCTAGAACGACGGCACTACTCATAAAGCATCATGCAAATCTCAGAAATAACAACAATAATCGCGGCACAATTCATTGCAAAAGAGAAATAATGCATAAAAATTGAGTTTTTAATAGAAATAGACAAACCAATGTAGATGCCAACAATTTCCAGCCGAGAATTCACAAAAGAGTAGCCGTCAAAATCCTAAAAGAAAGGTTAAAAATATAGTTCAAGTCTCTTCTAAACTAGGGCAAAAACTGGGTTTAAATAGCCTCTAAAATCGTCCAGAAAATCGTGACCAAACTGCCCCTTCGCAGCCCAAAAATCGCAACTCTAACAGCAGGCGGAGAGGGTCACTCGGCCAAATGACCCTTGTCACTCGGCCGAGTGACAAACCCTGTAGAAAAACAGTAACTTCGGGGGTTTCAGGGTCTGTCTTCGGGGGGGTGGCTCGACTGAGTGGACTTCTTCACTCGGCCGAGTGAGCATTCATGCTCGGCCGAGTGAGCCTCCTCAGGATCTCTGAAAATTCCAGTAACTTGGGTCTCTCTCTGGACGAAATTCCCTGTACCACTCGGGCGAGTGAACTTTCTCACTCTGCCGAGTGGGCTTCCTTTGTTCGGCCGAGTATACGCTAAAAATATCTTGTGCGTGTCCGTTCTGTTCGGCCGAGTAGGGCTTCTTGCTCGGTCGAGTGAGTGCTCTACTCGGCCGAGTGGTGTGCTGTTGAGCTCATTCTTCTTTCTTCTAGCCTCCTTGTCGCTCCTATTGATTTCCTTCTTCTTCCGCTCATCCTCCATCACTGATAAGTCCTCGAATGAGCTGTTGGTGACACTCCTAAGTGCGTACAAATCCTTTGATCTCAAATTCGCTCCATATCTCTCCATATTTCCTGAAATACGACAAAAACAAGAAATAGTGAAAAGAATCGGAATATTGTCGAATAATCGTGAAAAACACGATATGAGCGATCAAAACGGCATGCAAACATGCAGAAAAAAGGTGTAAAATATGGAGTGATCAAGCGGTTCGAGGATCGGTTCGGCGCGGGACAGGGAGCGGCTCGGAAGACGGTGCGAAACACCTTGCATGTACCAAGGCAAGGTTCCAGGTATGTAATTTAGAAGCTTTCTTTTAATTATGTCGCAGTAGCTTAGATCCTTCTTGGGGTGGTCAGATCCACCTCAAGTTGGCAGAGATTCTGGCTAAGGGTCTTGATTTTTCCTTAGGGCTTCGCTAAAAAGTTTAATGATTTTCTTCTGATGTGCTTTCTTTTGCCTCTATTGTTCGTCCGACTTAGGATGGGCATAGAGATTTGTACCCTGAGGGTCATGTAAAACCCAACATTGGTATCAGAGCTGTCTACATGATGATCTAGAACTACGACATTTTTAAAATGAATGCCTTTTAAATGAATGCTAAATTTTTTAATTTTATGCGATATTGTTAAAAATGAAACCGTTTTCATTTGAGATGTTTTTTAAAATTCTATTATGCGATAAAATTATTTTTTGAAACATGGAAATTTTATGATGATTTTATAAAACATAGTTTATATAATGAAAATTATATGATAATTTTTATGAAACTCTTTTAAGTTTTAAAATCATGCTTTTAAATTTAAGTGTTAAATTTAGTTGCACCTTAATTATTTATAGGATACATTTTTAATGTGTTGATGCTTGTTTAATAATTATGTGATGATTGTTAAACAGTTATAAACCTTTTATCCGATATTTAAGTTAATAATTGCATGCTAAGTTTATAGTTGATAAAGTTAGATTATGTTTTAATGGCCATGCTTCATTATGTGATAATTGTTGAAACCTTTTTGGTTAGCCATTAAAATCTATTTGAAATTTATAAGATAAATTTTAAATGACATAATATGTTTTAATAACATTACAACCTTTTAAAACCTAATTCCCGATTAGGGTCGTCCTTTAATGACGATTATTATTTTAATCGTTATTATAATATTCTCATTAAAAGACTACACTTAAAGTGTTGTAAATGATTTATTAAAATCCTAATACCAATTAGGATAGCACGTGAACCTTATAGTTGATAAGATTTTAATAACCGTTATTAACAAATCCTAAAATTTTGAATTTTAAGGATTCAACTAGTTGATAGGATTAATTAGTTGTTAATAAAAGTCTTTTAGTTCACATCACGCATATATAAATGATAAGTGGCATTCAATGGATCATGATACCGGTCAATGTGCTTGATTAAATTTGTTGGTTCACCCTAGCTAGACTGGGGGTAAGTGATCCCGGATTAGTCAATTCCCTGGTCGTGTCTGCTTGACCGCAATGACACAAATCATGATTATATGACACCCTGAACTATACCTAAGTCAAATACGTTAATAATCTTCTTCAAGATTAGCCGTAGCCCTCCTTGTTTTAGAGGTTGGCAACTATAGGTTCATTGATATAGTTTTTGAGTCAACTCAAGCTATGCCATAGACACTTATGGAAACCAACTTCTCGATACATGAGATGTAGTCTAGACTTGACCCAAACCGTCGTGTCGTGAATACACTGAGCGCCGGTGTAAGTTAGGCTAGACATGAAAACAAGGGTCCGACTAGACTAGTCTTTATGATTTGTTGAGTCAACTCAAGGTCATAAGTGACTAGGGGTAAAACCCGATAAGGGAATCACATTCGATGTGATTGATGAAGAGTCGTCTACCGATCGCAGAGTTAAGCAACTTGTTGAGTCAACTCATGGTTGTGAGACTCAGGGTGGTCGGGTCCCTTTCCCGTTATATTTAATTTGATTAAATCGTTCATTATTATGGCTTAAAATGGTTGCTAAAAATAGTGGGAGGATATAGTTAGATAAAACCCATTCTATTATATTTAAAAACTTGAACATATGCTAAACTAGGGTAGGTCTATGTTTACCGATGGAATCAAAAACATAATATTCTAAGAGAATAAGTTAACTGGTCAAAAAGGAAGTTTAATGGAATATCAAGTTAAATTCTAATTGATAGAATAAATTATATTCTCGTTGACATTAAAATGACCTTCTTAAGAACAGACTTAAGGAATATGATTTCATTAAGTTCCTAGTCCAACAAAATAATTGCATGCTACATGTCACTCGCCTCTATATGGGGTAGCTGGAACATATTGATGTTTAAAAGCAAGTTTCTACATACAATTTGTTGAGTCAACTCAAGGTTGTATGGAAAACAGTTTCGATCCGTAAGGTTCGAAACTTCGATCAAACTGTTTGATTCGAAGATGAGTGCATGAGCGGTACAAGACCATGTATCCAAATTAGATCTTGAGTTAAGCAACTTGTTGAGTCAACTCAAGGTTGTGAAGCTCAAGTATTTGGACACGTTAGGTGTTTGTACAACTAGTAATTTTGTTGTGACATTTAATATCAAAATGAGATTTAGAAAAGGAAGAAGGCACTCAGGAAAGTCAATTGAAAAAGATAGTTTTATTTATCATTAGTAATGACATAAGTATTAGGAACTGAAAATGTGACATATTTGATGTCACGATTTCAGAATAATTGTTATACAAAAGGAAAAGACATTTTGGCTAATGTCGTCACATTGCTTCTGAAGCAATGAGTAATATGTATAACATAATATATTAAATGTTAATATATGAATTCGTAAGATAGTAATAAACTTATATAGAAAAATAGACTAGGCCGTATCAAAGAGACAAAGCTTCACTAGTCACATAAAGAGGGGTTTGAGCTCTCGTATTATGAAGTCTACGGACACTTGTGAATCTTTTTCTCAAAGGTATGATGGCCGAAACTCCTTCTGTAAGACAGTGGAAGAGCGAGTTGTTGAACTCACAATCTTGTACATACTGATGTACCCGGACCCAAGTCTAAGTTAGCCAGGATAACTTGTTCTTATTCTATTGAGACACGTGTTCATGATGAAACACAAGTCTAATAAAATAGACAACAAAATTACAGAAGTATTTGAAATGATTAGATCGAAAAGTCAAATACTTAGATGTATAAATCTTGCATAATTAAAAGAAAATGTTATTTTCTCTCAGGTCAAGTCTCTTAACATATTGGATGTGTTGGAGAGTATAAATCACACTTTGTTAGACATTGTGCGACACATGGTTAAGTGACTGAGTTACAATCCTCCCTCTGAGTTAAGTCCCAGATAGAAATGCCTAGGTTTTGATAAGGTTCTATGAGGACCTTATCAGTAAGATATTCATTAAATCAATCGTTAGGAAGTTAAAGGATTACTTGATTCTCGTAAGACGAAGAGTCAAGTTAGACATCATAATCGATGATGGTCTGAGATAACTTCCAGGATGAAATTCAGAGTAGAGACTCTGATTAACAACTTGATGCAATATGTCCGTGCTCATGAATAAAGTATGGACTTTAGTTTACGTGCTCAAAGAAAGAGTTTCTTTGGCTGCAAGTGAATCTTCGAGTCTGGAAGATTGGTGCAGAGAGAAAATAGTGAAGTAAAATTATGTTGGTAGAGAACAGTTTTCATCCTAACTCTTATAAACGGATTATGATGAAACTGTCTCGCCAGCAGATGCGTACAGATCTACTCGGACCGAACTCGATGTAAATGCTCATGATAACCATGAAAACTGGAGCATTCATTTATAGTTCATTTTTCTGAATATGATTTAGAAGAACGCACTTATATGAATTGACCAGAGAGTTTTCAAGGTCAGTGGGAGCGAATAAAACACATGCGAGGCATCAAGGGGATGGAACATATTTTTGACAAAGTGGTCAAAAGAGTTTGACACTTTTGAATATGAACCATCTAATATGACCAGTAACTTATTTAAAATTACTATCGTAAGGTACGATGTGCTGGGTGAGATCCAAGAATATTAAATGGATTCCGAAGGGCCAAAGGAATTATTTGGATAAGATTCAAGTGGTTGGTCTAGAATGAACACAGAAACCCCTTAAGTCTATACTGTAGACGGTTTTAGCAGATCCACTCAAGAATGCTCTACCACATGAAGTCTAGAAAGACTTATGCGTAACTACGGTATGAGATACCGGGATAAATGGGCCTAAGTGCAAGTGGGAGATGTAGAGAGATAGGTATGCCCTCGAGGCAATTATCTCTGTGTAATTATACAAACATCTTATTCGAAATAATAGTAAGTTGTTTGGTATAAATTTATCTTAGTTAATCATAATGTAGTTATCATTAGATATTAACTTAGGTAAAGTCCTGAGACTTAATGCAAGGTCAAACATGTATCGAGAGGAGTATCTCGATCATGGAGAAGAGCTTGACCGTTAGTAGCGTAAGTCTAAAAGGGTTCGTGGTCGTAGTATTTCGAGAAAAGGATATCAAAGCATCGGATAAACTATTGTGTCTTAGTCTTCACCGTATAGCGATGGCGATGATCTCATGATCGTTTGACTTGGCGAAGTACGAGACACTTGTGCTCATTGGAGAACGAGCTCACTGAACAACCCATCAAGAGTTGTCATATGGTTATGATTAACCAATCTATCAATGATAACTCTTAGTAATGATAGGCAAGTTGGTCTTTTGACTTGAGGTCATTGTACGAACCTGTGCGTGAACGGTGTCACTTAGATCACTGACCTAGCTTCGAGGTAAGTCCTGTCGAAAGGTCTTTCGTTGGGCGACATTCGAAGCATACGAGGAGAGTAATGACCAAGAGAGAATTCGTCTCTCCCGGTCAATGGGAGCTAGTGTCGTAGAGTTAGTTCGATCTTTAGTAAAATCTCTAGCTAGAGTATGTTGGAAGATGTCCAACATTATTTGACTAAAGATCGATGGAGATTAACCGGATTCGAGCTATTGGGGTTGACAGTTTGACCGTACCCTAGGCTTGATCTAGACGACATAGTTTAGACGAAGAGACTAAACCTGCAGAAATCATCACGGACACAGTCACGGTGGTCCCGAAAATACTCATGTCAATGAGTTAACCACATAAGTATGATACTAAAACAGGGACGACAACTGTTGCTCGCGGTCACTGCCGTCTGGGGCTTCGAGCCCCACGTGTAGTAGAGTCAGGCTGTAGGGTCTCACACAGACTGCGACCTTCATCTAGTAATAGGTAGAAACATTAGGGAGAATATGTATTTGATGCAAAGGATAGAACACTGCAAAGAGTTTGCATTTATCTTCTGCATTCGGGATAAATGATCCTGGGTGTAAGTGGGAGATGTTGGGGGATGTATGCCCTCAGATCATTTGTATCTGATGCAAATGATATTTTAAGCTTAGATAGGGGACTATTTTGCATGTGATGCAAAAGGAGTTAAATGTGTCTTAAATTGTTTAAGACAATATTTAATATAATAAACGCATTGAAAAGGTTACCTGGATGACGGGATCATCCCGCTCTAAACACAGGTTCAAACCGCGTCAAAAACGGAGTCCAAATGCACAAGTTAAAGCCAAAACAAGTCAGCCCAAACTGTTGGGCTGAACCCAGCGAAAAGGGAGGCCCACCAAGCTCGAATTTTCTGGTTAGAGCTTTTGAAACCTGGGATTTTTTGATGGCTGGATTTTCCATCTTTGAATTGTTTTTGGCTAAATTTGAGACGACATTTGAGGGGTCAAACGACGTCAGATTGACTCCGCCGTTTTTTCCTATGCGTTCACCGTTCAACCCTCTTCGATTTGATAGGTTGTATCAAGATTGAATCTCAATGGTGAGGGAGTTAAAATTCATGGAAGTTTGGCCTTTATGAAAGGCAAACTAACTTGAATTATTAAACTCTAAAAACATAGTCACACATCGGAAGTGGAGTAAAGGGGAGGGGTCCGCCGCCTATATAAATAGGGGCATACCCCCTCCTCTAAACTCATCTGAAGCTCTAGATCTGAGCAGCTCCCAAAAATATTAGAGCACGCTCGGATCTAAGCTTACATTAATATTCTCTTCTCCCTAATTTTCTGCCTTGCTCCTGAAAGGCTCTAGCAAAGCCACGAATGAGTTCGGATCCGATCCGGAGTCTTGGCGAAGGTTCACAATCGGGTGAAACTTTCTTCGGTGCGTGGTTGGCTCGGCGACAAGGGGATTGATCGCCTCGGGACACGGAGCGGTTCAAGGATCGGTTCGACGCGAGACGGTGAGTGGCTCGGAACACGGTGCAGAACACATTGCTTGTACCAAGGCAAGGTTCTATGTATGTAATTTAGAAGCTTTCTTTTAATTATGTTGCAGTAGCTTAGATCCTTCTTGGGGTGGTCAGATCCACCTCAAGTTGGCAGAGATCCTGGCTAAGGATCTTGATTTTTCCTTAGGGCTTCGTTAAAAAGTTTAACGATTTTCTTCCGATGTGCTTTCTTTTGCCTCTATTGTTCGTCCGACTTAAGACGGGTATAGAGATTTGTGCCCTGAGCGTCCTGTAAAACCCATTAGTTGTTGGGTAGTTAGGATCAGAAGTATATATGTTTAGATTTATTAACAGATTTGATTTGGTTTTTAACAGTTTCGTTATATATATATATATATATGTATATATATGTATATATATATGTATATATGTATATATATATATATATGTGTATATATATATATATATATATGTTTCAGGATAATATGGGTTCTTCTGCTGGAGGGGTAAGAGGTAGGTTCCTTACTCGAGCTGGGTTCAACAATCATAATTTGTCACGTAATCGAATTAGAGAAGGAAGTAGAATCCCTATGAGAAGGAATCAACAAACAGATTGCCAAACAAGCCGTGCCCAGCAGGTGTTTGATAAAACTCCTATAAGGCCAATGACATCAATCAATATTAATCCAGAGGGGGGTAAAAAATCTTGGCTTGATGTTTGTTCCCAGCGTCGGAAATATGATGATCCCCTTATAATGTCTCTTATTCCACCAGCTGGAGTAGAGAATGGTATTGCTAAGGTGAAAATCTCAAATGCCCAATTGGAAGGGGGGATATCTCGATGGAAGAACTCATTGGTGGGGTATGTCTTGGGAGATATCTCGTACTATGGACAAATCAAGGCGTGGACTGACAGGCTATGGAAGCTAAAGGGGGGACTTCAGATTTACAGTAAGGAGAATGGGTTTTTCTATTTCTGTTTTGAAAAGGAAGAAGACTGTGACAATATTCTTCATGGGGGTACATGGCTTTTTGATGGGCGTCTGGTAGTGCTACAACGCTGGAGCCCGTTAGTGAAGCATGACCGTGATTTCCTTACAACAGTGCCCGTATGGATCCAGCTACACAATCTTCCTCTTCACATGTGGTCTAAAGACATCTTAAATAGGATCGCGAGTGGTGTAGGTACACCAATTTGTCTTGATCAGGGGACTGCTAATTTGAGCAAAATTATGTATGCAAGGTGCTTAGTTGAAGTAGAAGCTAGTAAACCGTTGGCGAGAAATGTGATTGTGGAACTGGATGATGGTTCAACAGTTTTAGTCACGGTAAAATACGAAGGAGAGCACCCCCCCCCCCCCCCCCCCCGTTGTACTTCGTGCTCAAGTTTTGGCCACTTGAACACTCAATGCTCTATCAAGGCAAAGGAGAAAGAGCCCACTTCGATCCAAAAACCAATGCCTGATTCGCAATCAATTCCACAAGTCCCTGCCGTTGATATTTTGCCAGGGGAAAGCTCAGGTTGTGCCAATCAGAATGCTGCTGATTCTATCTTGAATAATTTAGTTAATGAGGCTGTTCAGGGAGATTCTCTACCTGAAGTTGTTATCAGTCAAGACAATCAAATACAGGGTGTTCAAGTGCAAGTGCAGGACCCGAGTAACATAGATGTCCAGGACCCGAGTACTAAAGGGCAAGTGCAGGAGCCTACAAATATTACTGCTTCAAAAGTTGAGGTGGGGCTTGTAGCGTCGACATTAAGCTGTGAATGGGAAGTACTATATGAAGCACAAGAAGTATGTTTGGAGAAGCAGCCACCTAATGCATCCCATATTCCGGTGGCAGTACACAGCAACACAAGTCCGAAGCTTGCGCCTGAGAGTGTTGAGGTTCCAGCTTCCAGCAACACACTTCCGCAGCAACACAATGCTGAAGTCCCCAAAGTCTGGACTGTTGCGGTCCCAGAATGGACTATTGAGCATGTGGCCCTCAAAGCAACGGTCGCTAAACATAAGAATAAATCAGTCCCATCCTCCCCGAAGTCTATCCGGCGTAGCACACGGAGTGCAGGTAATGCCTCCACCCCAATCTTGAATTAATGTCAGTTTTATTTTGGAACACTAGGGGTCTAAACAACCCGATTCGTCGAGCTGATTTGAAGCAAAAATTACGAAGCATCAAGCCTACTGTTGTGTGCTTGCTGGAAACTAAAGTGGAGATTAATAATTCTGATAGGATCACAAAATGCTTTGGAAAGGATTGGCTAAGTGTTGATAACATGAGCATATGCAAGGGTGGTCGTATAATTATTTTTTATCATAGCATGTTTTGGAACTGTGTTCTTATTACATCATCTGAGCAACACATTACGTGCTCTCTTACCAATTCTGGGGGGTTCAGCTTAGTCCTCACTGCTGTTTATGGGTTGAATTCGGCAAACTCTCGATTAGCCCTCTGGAATTATCTGGTTGCGGACTCAGTTACTATTCAATCAATGCCTTGGTTAGTTGGGGGAGATTTCAATTGTGTGCGGAGTTCGAATGAGAAGGTAAGAGGTAGATTGGTTGATTTGGTTGCAGTGGATTCATTTAATGCAGCTATTTGCCATTGTGGGCTAACTGATTTGAAAAGTAAGGGGAGCTTGTTCACCTGGAATAACAGGCGCATTGGGGCTGACCGAATAGTTGCCCGTCTCGACCGTGCACTAGCCAATGTCTCATATCTCCAAGTCCTATCTAATTCCTTCAGCGAATACTCGGATCCTGGCACAAGTGATCATAACCCTATGACTGTATATCTTCATCCTCAAATTATTCAAGCTCCAAGACCATTCAGGTTCTTTAATTCTTGGGCCTCTCTTCCAGGGTTTTATGATTTGATCAATGCAATGTGGCGAATTAATACTGTAGGTTCACCTATGAAGAGGCTTGTGGATAAACTGAAATTGCTGAAGCTTGAGCTTAAAAAATGGTCTGTTGTTCAGATGGAGGGAGTCAATGTCAATTTGTGTAGAAGGAAGCTGGAGGATATTCATAAGGACCCAAGATTGAATACAGACACCCAAATTCAAAAGTTGGAGAAAATGGCGGCCAGTAATCTTGCTATAGCTTTGGATGTGGAGGAAAGCTGATTTGAGGCAAAAAAGTAGACAGAATTGGATCACCTTGGGTGATAGGAACTCGAATTTCTTTTATTCAGCAATGAAGACCCGTTCCTGTTACAATAGCCTATGTCACCTGGTTTCTACTAATGGTGATATGAATGCTGCAATTACAAAATTACGTACTGAGGCTCCTCAATACTATCAGGAATTGTACAATCAAAATAATAATAGGACTTCATTCCCTTCTATTGTTCCTAAACGGAAACTATCCCCAGAAGCGACCGTTTGGATGGACAGAAATGTAACTACTGAGGAGATTAAAATTGCAACCTTTCAGCTTGGAAAGGATAAGGCACCTGGGCCTGATGGGTTCAATGCTTTCTTTTATCAGAATTGTTGGGGTATTATTGGAGAGGATGTTACTGCGGTGATTTCCTCCTCCTTCCAATCAGGTTATATTCTTAGACAAATAAATCATACCTTTCTGACTTTGATTCCTAAAAATGCTAAGGCTACGGGGTTGGGAGATTACAGACCGATATCTTGCTGTAATGTAATCTATAAAATCATTAGCAAGGTCCTGTGCAACAGGTTGAAGATGGCCATCAGTGAATTAATCTCCCCAAATCAGGCTGCTTTCTTAAAGGACAGATTACTAGCTGATTGTACTCTTATAGCCCATGAACAAATCCGGGATTTCAGTAATCCAATGGGGGCTAGGGCTTGCATCAAATTGGATATCCGCAAGGCATTTGATAGTGTCAATAGAAATTTTGTCATATACATGCTATATCAAATGGGGTTCAGGGGCAGATTTATTAATTGGATTTCAAATTGCATTAATACCCCTTCTTTTTCTATCTTGATTGAGGGAGCTCCTGAAGGGTACTTCTCTTCTACAAGGGGCTTAAGGCAAGGTGATCCTCTGTCACCTTATCTTTTTGTGTTGATTATGGAGGCATTTTCTTTATTGATGGCAAAAGCTGAATCTGTTATGTCTATTCAACCTATGAGGAGATCTGGATCTATCTCCCATCTCCTATTTGCGGATGATCTTTTGGTATTTTGCCGTGCAAATACCAAGTCCTTCAGGGGTATTATGGATCTTCTTCACACCTTCAACCTATTCACTGGATTGCAGGTCAATTTGGATAAGAGTACGGCTATTTTTAGTAAGGGCACAAAAAATCCAAGGGATTTGGTGGATATGCTTGGAATCAAAATTGTTACTTCCCTTACAACATATTTGGGTCTTCCCCTCACCTCAAAATATCCTAAAGCTTCCATGTTTGGGCGGTTGATAGACAAGTGTAAAAAGAGACTCTAGGGTTGGTCTTCCTCTTTATTGTCCATTTCTGGCAGGATTGAACTCGTGCGATCTGTGATCTATGGCATGGTAAGTTTTTGGATGCAGGCATACTCTCTTCCTACCTCTGTTATTCGGGCTATTAATTCGTCTTGTAGGAGATTTATTTGGGGAAAATTAAATATTTGGGCTTGGAAGGATCTTTGTGTTCCTAAGAAGGAAGGAGGGATAGGCCTGCGGCAGTTAAAAGATCTAAATGCAGCTTCGGGTGTTCATCTTACTTGGCGATATCTTTCGACTAAGGGCTTATGGGCAAAATTGATGAGGAATAATCAGGGCTCTAAAGCTGGGTTCTACACTGCTATACCACGACCAACTGAATCAGGTACGTGGAAATTCCTACTGAGGAATAGACCTATATCTCAAAAACTCATCAAACGGGTAATTAATGATGGAGCAACAACGTCTTTTTGGTTCGATAATTGGCATCCTATTGGCCCCATGTTCAAGCATTATAACCCCCTAAATGGATCCGAAATGGCCCTGGTATGTGATTACTGGGAGGGTAATGGGTGGATTCAAAGCCCGGATATTCTTCCTCTACTTCCAATTCTCCAAGCAATTAAACTTTCCCCAGGCCCGGATTTTTGGCTTTGGGCGGATGGAACAAATTACAGTTTTCGCAAATCCTGGGAGGGAGCCCGCACTCCAGGTACATTATTTCCATATTATAAATTGATTTGGCATGGGCAACATGTTCCTAAGATGGCATTGACGTTACTTCGAGCTTTCCGCAACAAGTTGCCAACCAAAGATATTCTATCGAGGTGGGATCCATCGGTGGATGGTAATTGTGTCTTATGTAATTCGGCTGCACCTGAAAGTTCCAAACATCTATTCTTTGAGTGTGATTATAGTAAATACATACTTACGAGGAGTCTGCTCAAATTGGGATATCGCGGAGTTGTGCCAAATTCCCTTGAGGAGGTCGGAGATTTGATATATTCTTCATAGGGATTATGAGGGAGTACTAGCCAAAATGGCTCTTGCTACTATGGTCTGGCATCTTTGGAAGCAACGTAATATGAGGATCTTTGATGGCAAAGAAGTAGGGAGAGTCGCCCTGTTTGAGGAGATAGCTTCGGATGTGCGAATTATCCTTCGTAATGTTGAAAGAGGCTCCCCCTCTGCTGATAGTCCGTTTTCTTATTGGGGGTTTCTTGATAATGGATAACTGTATCCTTTGGCATTTTTCAATTTCTTGACTGGATTGTTCTTATTGGAATATATGATGTAGAGGGTGACGGCGCTTGTGCCCTATCCCCTCTCCTCTTACTTTCCCTTGAGATGAATCTAGTTTGTAAGTATGTAACATTCTCAGATTTTAATATAGTATTCCTTTACCTGTCATATATATATATATATATATATATATATATATATATATATAGACAAGTAAGTGGTATTCTTTATTAATACAGAGTAATTACAAAATTACAAGCTTAGATATACCGGTTAGTAGGAAGGGAGAGGAGGGAGAGGGCACAAGCGCCGTCACCCCCAACAACCCACCTGACGCCCCGAAATATCCAGCAACAAGCAAAATGCGAAGTTACAAGGAACTCTAGCCATTATCTAAGATCCCCCAATTAGATAGTGGGATAACAGAACTAGGGTGGTCTGAGTCAATGTCCCGTAGGGAGATACGGATGTCAGAAGCGATATCTTCAAACAGACAAATTTTATCAGTGACTTTACTCTCAAATATTCTCTTGTTACGCTCCTTCCAGATGTGCCATATGATCGCTGCCAAGACTGTTTTAGCAAGTGCCCCAATACACTTTGGTCTGTTGTAGTGGGAGAGAATGAGGTCGCCAACTCCCGCAAGCGATGTGGGGCAAGAACCGTGGTAGCCAAGCTTTAGCAGACTGCGGCTCAGAATATAGCGCGTGAAGTCGCACTCAAAAAATAGATGAGCAGAGCTCTCAGATGCCTAACAGTTGCAAAGAACACAATGGCCGGCAACTGCACATCCCCACTTCAATAACAAATCCTGCGTAGGGAGCTTCATCCTGAAAGCTCTGAGGGCAGTAATTGACTGTTTCGGAATTGCATTAGGGTGCCAAATAAGACTGTGATAGGGAAAGGGAGGACCTGATGCTCGAACCCCTTCCCAGGCTTTCCAAAAGCTAAATGGTTGCCCTGAGATCCAATTCCATGAGTCGGCGCCTGTAGTCAGTTGAACCGGCCTGAGTAAGGGAAGGAGACTGCAGCAACCTGGAGGGAGGTCCCATTGCGTAGTATCCTAATAGTCCCTGACAAGTGCATTTCCTCATCCAACAGGAGGGGAATGAAGGAGATAAATGGGGCCACTAGGATGCCAGTTGTCATACCAAAAAGATGTAGAGCTTCCATCTTTGACAGAGCGCTTGATCAATCTTTGGGAAGATGGACGGTGCCTAAGAAGGAATTTCCATGTACCAGAATCTGTTGGCCTAAGTTTGGTAGAGTAGAAAGTACCTTCACTCTTACCGTGATGGTTCCGCATAAACCGAGCCCACAAGCCATTTGTTGCTAGATACCGCCATGTCAGGCGTACTCCCGAGGCAGCATTCAGATCACTAAGAAGACGTAGCCAACGCCACCCTCCTTTTTGGGGGAACACAAATCCTTCCAAGCCCAAGAGTTCACTTTACCCCAAATAAATGACCTGCAAGCGGATGTGATAGTTCTCATAACAGATTTTGGAATACAATAAGCTTGCATCCAAAAGGCAAGCCTGCCGTATATCACAGTCCGGACTAATTCAATCCTACCAGCTATTGAAAGTAAGGAGGAAGACCAACCAAGAAGACGTATTTTGCACTTATCAATAAGTCGGCCATACAAATGGGCTTTAGGATACTTAAAAGAAAGTGGCAGGCCAAGATAATTACTGAAAGAGCTAACCAATGTGATGCCCAGAATTTCAGCCAAATCTCTAGGGTTGCGAGTGCCTTTACTAAAGATTGTGGAGCTTTTTTCCCAATTCACCTCTAACCCAGAGATAAGTTTGAAGGTGTGGAGAAGCTCTTTTAGGCCATTAATGGAAGGAGCATGAGCTCCGCAAAACACAAGAAGGTCATCAGTAAATAGGAGATGCGATATAGAGCCGGAGCGTTTCATAGGGTGAATAGCATGTAAGGATTCAGCTCTGGCCATCAGCAACGAGAAGGCTTCCATCACCAACACAAACAGGTATGGGGAAAGTGGATCTCCCTGCCGTAATCCACAAGAAGAAGTGAAGTGACCCACAGGAGAACCATCAATTAAAACCGAGAAGGAGAGCGTAGAGATGCATTCAGATATCCAATTAATAAATCTTTCACGGAACCCCATTTGATGAAGAATGTAGAAAATGAATGACCTGTTAACACTGTCAAATGCCTTACGAAGGTCCAATTTGATGCACGCTCTGCTCCCCATGGGGTTGCTGAAATCTCGAATTTGTTCGTGAGCAATAAGAGTATAATCAGCAAGCACCCTATCTTTCAAAAAAGCAGCCTGATTAGGCGATATTAATTCACTTATTGCCCTCTTCAGCCGATTGCAGAGAAATTTGCTGATGATTTTGTAAATAACGTTACAGCATGCAATCGGCCTGTAGTCACCAAGGCCAGTTGCTTTTGCATTTTTGGGGACCAGCGTCAGAAAAGTGTGATTTATCTGGCGGATGATTCTTCCAGATCTAAAGAAAGAGGCAACAGCAGGAATGACATCCTTACCAATGGTATCCCAAGAACTCTGAAAGAAGAGGGAATTGAAGCCATCAGGCCCAGGGGCCTTATCTTTTTCTATCTGGAAAGTAGCAGATTTAATCTCATCAGCAGTAATGTTGCGATCCATCCAAATAGAAGCCTCAACAGTGAGTATACGTTTGGGAGTGATATTTGGAAAGTCATAGCAATGATGATCTTGATTGTATAATTTCTGAAAGAAGAGAGGTGCCTCAACTCTAAGAGTATCAAAAGTTGTATTTCTATTACCATCAGAGCTAATAAAGTGGTTTAGGCTGTTGTGGCAGTGTATGTTCTTCATAGCAGTGTAGAAGAATTTAGAATTCTTATCCCCCAAAGTCAGCCAATTTTGGCGACTTTTTTGTCTCAAATCAGATTCCTCCACATCGAAGGCATGAGCAAGTTTATAGGCAGCCAGCTTCTCTAGAGACTGAATATTAGCATCAGAATTTAATAAAGGGTTCTTTTGGAGCATCTCAAGCTCTCTACGACAGACATTGATATTTAGTTGGTCTCTGTGATTCCCCACCCAAAGTTTAAGCTCCATTTTTAAGTACTTCAGCTTGTCAACGAGCTCTTTCATAGGAGAGCCCTCGACATAAACATCCCATCCCTTACAAACAATATCTCGGTACCCAGGATAAGAAGTCCAGGAATTATAAAATCTGAAAGGTTTCGGTGCAGAGATTACCTTAGAGTGAAAATGAGCCGCCATAACCGAGTGATCGCTAGTGCCAGATTCAGAATATTCATAGAAGGAACTAGTAAGAATTCGCAACGACTCCGAATTACAGAGAATACGATCCAACCGAGCAGAAATGCGTCCGGTATCGATGCGACGGTTGTTCCAACTCAGCCATGGCCCCACACTTTTAAGCTCACTGAGTTTACAGCTTCCTATAGTTGAATTGAAATCATCCATAGCCGTGGGATCCACCAATCTACCACCCAACTTCTCATTGGAGTGCCGCACACAGTTGAAGTCACCTCCCACAAGCCATGGCATCGAATTTAGAATGTTAGAATCAGCAATTAGAGAATCCCAGAGGGCCCGTCTGGAGCTCGCAATGTTGAATCCATAAATAGCAGTAAGAGCCATCTTAAACCCCCCTTTTATATATATATATATATATATATATATATATACTAGTCATAACCCGTGCCCGCGGGTACGGTTCATTTAAGATTTTCCCTTGCGAAATCTTTGTCCCCCAAAAAATTATTTCCATAACCAAAATTTAAAATAACAACACATTAGCGTAAAAATATTTAGTGGCACGGGCGCCTTCGGTGCGAAACAACAAATTCAGTTCAGGCGCCTTCGTCACAGAACAACAAATTCGGCGTAGGAGCATTCGGCACAGAATAACAATTTCGGCGTAGAACAACAATTTCGGCGCGGAACAAAAAAATTAGCGTAATAAAATCGGCGCGGGCGCCATCGGCGCGGGCCCCCCTTCGGGCGTGGTTCATTTAATATTTTTCCTCGCGAAATCTTTGTTTCCTAAAAAATTATTTCCACAACCAAAATTTAAAAGAACAACAAATTAGTGTAAAAATATTTAGCGGCACGGGCGCCTTCGTCGTGGACGCCTTCGTCGCGGAACAACAAATTCGACGCGGACGCCTTCGGCGCAGAACAACAAATCGAAGGCGCCGAACAATAAATCGAAGGCGTCGAACAACAAATTAGCTTAGAATAACAAATTTGGCGTGGGCGCATTTGGCGCGGAACAACAAATTAGCGTAAACAATTGTGCGGATGCCTTCGACGGCCGCTCAATTGTTTTCCGCTAATTTGTTGTTCCCGCGTCGAAGGCCGCTCAATTTTTTTACGCTAATTTGTTGTTCCGCTAAATTTTTTTACGCTATTTTTTTTCGATATTTTATCCGCTTTGCTTTTACTTACATGCATGTATTATTTGCATATACTAAAAGTTCTCCGGTTATTGCGATATTTCTTCACATCTTGCACAGTATACACGCCAGGACAGATTGCGTCAGTGCCGAAACTTTGGATGACGCCAGGACAGCCCCTCAACTCCCGTAATATTAAGCTCTCGCATGTGATCATCGATGAAGTCAAAGGAGTGTACGCCGATTTGATGGCAATGTGCCTAGTCGAGCCATCGCCGCAATGAAGCGTCGCTACCCTCACGACTCCGAAGTGCCCACTTCCAATAACCGCAGTAATATTCGCCGAAGTCTTCATCTTTGCAATTCTCTATCTCTTTCTTCCTTTCTTTTTATTTTCCCTCTCATCTTTATAGATGTTTCTCAATATAATCAATCCTACTTGTGAAACTAATCTTAACTAAAAGAAGCAGCACATTGAACTAATTTAAAGCATTCTGCTACTGTTGTACAATGAGGATGTACAAGCCAAATGGGAGATTGTTGAAGTTATTGCACAAAGCTGGTTCGTATTAAAAAGGTTCGTATTAAAAGGGTAAAGAGACAAACATGCAAATGGTGTGGCTTTAACACCACATTGTATAAGATTAGTAGCAGAGCATCCATTAAGTTAATGTGCGTTGGTCTAAACAACTTGTTTCATGCAATGGTTTGATCTAAGTTTTGACAAAAATGAGTTACATTGTTTAATTGTGTTTTCTTACAACAGTCTTGGCATGTGTGTAGGATTTATCTTGCACATGTACCTCAATAATGACCCATGCCAAATTCCACCATATGGGACTCGGTGGTGTGAGAAATTGGGTGCACGTCTGTAGTTGGCTCGCATTTTATCGAGAGAAAGATAACTCATATGGTGTTTTAAAACTATTTATCCACCACCAATTGAGATAAAGATTGAAGCACAGATACCATGAGAGTAGTATGACTGCAAGGCCAAAACCATTCGATACACATATGCACAATGGTAAATATAGTAGATTACAATTTATAATAAAGATGTAGTTGAAAAAGTAGCGAAAATGGTAGTGATTGAGTGATTGTTTGGTATCAGTCAACAGATAGAGATGGCAATGTTTAAATTATTCGTCTTTACTACAGTAAATTATAATTTAAAAAAGGTTAACAGGGGGCAGGGGAGAGAGAGAGAGAGAGAACCAGAACATATAGCATAGAAGCAATGAGGATGGTCTGACAGCGGCCCAAATAGGAATCGGTAATGAAAGCCCCAAGCAGTGGCAGCATGGAGGCGACCCCCGACCAAGTGTTAACGGCCTTCACCGCCTCCGGGGACGGGAAGCGCCTGCATCTGGGCTCGCAGTCGGTGGAGAAGCTATGCGAGGAGAGGAGGGTGTCGTCGTCTCCTTCGCGCTCGCCGTCGTCGTCCGAGGAGAGGAGGGTGTCAGCTGGCGACCGAGGATGTGCTGTTCTGGCTTTAGATTTGGGGTTTCCAGATCGGCGATGGCGACGGATTTCCATCTCCCGCTTCCTTCCCGTCGTTCACAAAATCAAGAAATTAATCAAGCTGATTTGTAGAACTTTCTGGCATCCAATTTTCTCACACTTGAGGGAAAAAGATCGTCGACATCATCGCCGTCTTCGTCCTCACCATCATCGATCTTTCTCCTCATCTCGAACTCCTCGGCGCAAGCCACCACGTGCCACTTCTCCTCTTTCCTCCATAGATACGCCGGCGTCTCCCTCGCCATTGACACATCGTCAGCCCCTGTATCCACCGCCGGCAACCGGCTCGGCATCGTCGTCATCGGAGCACAGGCCAGGCGCCCTGCGGTCGATACCAACACCGCCGCGATCCTACTCGACGGCGAGGGACGTGGAGGGGGAGGGGGAATCCGCGACGGAAACTCGAAGTCAAGCTGACGGATTTCCATCTCCCGCTTCCTCTTTCCTCCGTAAAGCGAGAAGTCTTGATGCGTTGGGGTTCTGCTGCTCTTTTGGGGAAGAGCAAGAGCCGTTTTGGGAAGCTCTCCCCCAAAAAAGCATCTCTCTCTTCCCCGAAAATCCGTTGATATCCCTCTTTATCTTCCCAAAAAAAGTCTTTTGATATCCCTCTTTCTCTTACCCGAAAATGATTTAAAAGGCTGAGTTTAAAAGTCTGTTGCTATCAAATGGGACCCACAAATATGAAAAGTATGTGTTAAAATACAAACCATTCATCCCAAGGTTTAATCCCAACCATCAATTCATCAAGATTAAATCTAGACCGTCTTTCTATCAACCAGTTTGTCCTAGTCAGCTTGTCCTAGTCAGCCATAAGATTCAAAAATCGCTGTCAAATGTATAATAGACTAGTTATAACCCGTGCCCAGAGGGCACAGAGGCAGTCGTCGTCCGGGCGTAAATGCGGAAAGAAGCGGTCGCCAAAGTGAAAAAAGCGTGAGTGTGTGAGAGGATGGTCGTGGGCAAAAAGAAGAAAAGCAAGGAATAAAAAGCAAAAAATAAATCACCAAAATCACATCCCAAACACAAGTCTAGAACCTCATCCAAACCCCACGCGGCGTCACAGTCAGCAACCAAAAATATGACCGGGACAAAACTGCCACGTGTGACAAAACTGCCACGTAGGACAAAGTTCGTGAAATGTATAATAGACTAGTCATAACCCGTGCCCGCGGGCCCGGTTCATTTAACATTTGCCCCGCGAAATTTTTGTTCCCAGCGAAATTATTTACATATCTAAAATTTAACAGAATAAATTAGCGTAAAAATATGTAGCGGCACGGGCACCTTTGGCGTGGAACAACAAATTCGGCGTCGAACAACAAATTCGGCGCCCGCGCCTTTGGCGCAGAACAACAAATCTTTGTAAAAAAATTTAGCAGGGCGCCTTCGGCGTGGGCACCACCGAAGGCGCCCGGGCGTCGAACTTATTTCCCCTGCGAAATCTTTGTTCCCCGAAAATTATTTTCACAGCCAAAATTTAACAAAACAATAAATTAGCGTAAAAATATTTAGCGGCACGGGCACCTTCGGCGCGGAACAACAAATTCGACGCAGACGCCTTCGACGCGGAACAACAAATTCGACATCGAACAACAAATTTGGCGCCCGCGCCTTCGGCGCGGGACAACAAATTAGCGTAAAAAATTTAGCGGGTCGCCGAATTAGCGTAAATAGATTTAGCGTGACGTCTTTGGCGCGGGCGTCAGAATAGCAAATAGCAGTGTTTTTTACGCTAATTTGTTGTTCCACTAAATTGTTTTACGCTAAATTTTTTATTTTCGTTTAATTTAATGGTCGTGATTCTCCATAATCTTTCCCAAAGCACTTTTAATTTCAAAGTTTAAGTTTCCAATGCACTTTCCCCCGAAATTTAATCTTCACAATCTTTCCCAATGCACTTTTTCCCCCAAATTTAATTTCCACACTCTTTTCCAAGGCACTTCTAATTTCAAAGTTTATGTTCCCAAGGCACTTTTCCCCAAAAAATTTCACAAAATCTATTCTCAACCGTTGATTTAACAAGATCAAATCTCAACCCCTCTTTATCTTGTCCTAGTCAGCCCTAGAATTCAAAAATCGCTGTCAAATGTATAATTAGATAGATATATATATATATAGAAAATTCCTAACGTTCACATAAAACTCAATTAGGATTAACGGTTTAATTTCAATTCCATTACAGGCTGAGTTGAATTCATATGTATTAAAATAATGATAATAATGTATTATTACCAACTTGTGTCACAGCGTCCAAAAATTAAAAGAGAAAATACCGGGGCGATCGCGCCTCCGAGAGGATCGTGGATACGGGGTCCGGTCACGCGTCTGAGCTACTGAAAATAATAATAAATCCAATACGAAAATACGCATACGAAAAAAAATACGCACTAAAATACGTACGACCAAAAAGTGGTCGTTACATGAGCCGCCTCCTCTATGCCTCGGCTCGACTCATCTCACCTTGGCTAGATTCATCCTCACATAGGTCCGGAAAAATCACCGAGATCTCGTTGATCTCTGCAGCGAGGTCAGGGAATCGGTTGTTCATCTCCAACCAGCATCGCTCATAACCTTTCTTATATAGCTCGTCAAAGTCGGGAAACACATCCATGAAATCTCGGATTGCCTTATCCGCAATGAGATCGGCTCCGACTCTCTCCTCCAGCAGAGCATCTTTTGCTCGCTCTCTCAAGGCAATTTGCTCAACCTCCATCTTACGAGACTGGTTTAGCTCATGCTTGAGTTTCTGAACGACTAACGACCTCGTCTCGAAGAGTTGGCTGATCCTTTCTAGCTCAGCCTGGGATTTCTCCACCCTCGACCTGACGGCCTCCAGGGTGACACCATGATCAGCCACGACCGGAGCTTGGCGACGCAACGACGTGGTCGCCACAAGAGCATGCATACAACATTCGATGGTCAACTTGTGCGCTGATATCAACATCGATAGAGGCCCAGACGATAATTACCTGGACACTGGCATGGACGGCTATTGACGCAAGCCACTCATAATCGACCCTTTCCACAACGGCTCGGTCCTGTGGATGGGTCGCATTCTCGGCGATGCGGGAGGCGGCCCCACAGTCATGGAGAGCAAAATCCCCACGCCTCAACGAAAACCTCGCCTTGACAAGCCCCTCCTCAGAACAGTCGAGGGAAACCTGAGGAGATCGGTCCTCCAGCAACATCGGTCTATACTCCTTGGGGAGGTCTTCAAGCAACCCTACGGAGAGAGACAGACCCCCCCCCCCAAGATCAGGAGTCCCGGTGCATGCAAAGATCCGATGGAACCTGAGTCTCCCTCGAATCTTCCTCATGAAGTGTGTTATTCCCTAGCTGGGAGGCCTGCTTTGCAGTTGCGTTTGACCCAAATGGCTCCGAGTCGCTGAAAACGATCCTCCGCCTTTTCTTGCCCCCATCCAATGCAACCACCTCAAACTCGGAGGGGGACCCTTTCTTCTTCTGCTGAGGGCAAGCCACCTGGGCAATCCCCTCAACGACCATGGGCTAATCTCCGGATGGTTGGGCCATCGATCTCAATACGGTCGACGCCAGGGTGACAACATTCTCGCCTACGCCTATCTGATGAAAGCCTCGACCGCATCCTTCAGTACATGATCTACCTGGTAATCTGCACTGGTCGTCCCTGCTAGAGCAACAAATGAGTTAATTCGAGTGACGACGGTCGACGGTCGAACAGTTGGCGAGCACGGTCGAACCAACCTTTCATCCACACAATCCGACGCAACACGTCGTCCGACCATAACCACTCGAACGACCTCATGCCCTTTGGTAGACTCTTCAGAGTGTCGGTGGCTTTCTTCTCCTCGACGATCAGTGACTTATCCTCGACAGGCCCAAATTGGGGACGCCCCAACCGGTGCAGAAGCTTGCCTACCCCTGAAAGACCACAAACACAAACTCGTCCTTCCACTTGGGGTTGGAGATGGGAAGATCTTTCAGCAGCTTCCTCCTCGACGGGCCATTATCGTATACCACCCTGGGGTCTTAAGGGGAGGGACCCAGAAGAAGTGGTTGAACAGACGCAGGGACGGCTTGATTCCTTTCATCACGCACAGAACTATGAAGCCCATCAACATGCCAATACCGTTTGGCATCAACTAGCAGAAGTAAATGTTCAGGGTACACAAGAAGTACCGCAGGAAGGGATGCATGGTAAATCAAAAGCCATGTTCGAAGGCTTTGACATAGAACCCCACTTCCCGATCGTCGAGACGATGAGCCCTCTCGTCCCTCCCAGGAAGTCTGATTTGATACTCGAGACGAACATAGTTCCTCTTAAGCGCGTCGATTTGGCCGGCTTTAACTTTGGAGCTCACATTCGCCAGCAAGCCTGGCTCCATGACCCCTTCCTGATTCTTCTGGATGACTGTGACCATATTCCTTCCGGAGGCAGAGGACGAAGCCATTACTTTCGAGAGAAGGAGAATCTAAATCAAGAGAATGGAGAAGGTATCCCCGCACTCTGCCCCTGGAAACGTCATATATGGGCAAAGAAACAACCACATGATGGAACACGTGTCAAGGATCCGAGACCCAGAGTGCCTTGGATTTCAAACCGGCAAATCATCTGAATCGATGAAGCGGTCGTTTTGGCGCCTAGAACTCGAGTGCTATGTTCTCGACTGCCGTGCCCCATTAAATGTGATGTAACGTCGCTTGACCTCAGCGGATGGATCCTTCAAGGTCATGCGACGGGGGGCCATTGTTGAGCTATTGGGCCGACATTCGAGACAACTCGGTCGAACGATGACTAAGGCCCACTAGGCCCATCAGAGAAACCCGATGTCGACTCAGTCAAAGCCCAAATGGCCAGTCGACTGTTGGGTCCGCATCACACGAACATGGGTTTAAAGGCGGGCTCAAAAATCTCGGGGATGTGAGTAACGTTTACTCCCATTCATGGTGGAAGATCGTGGCCCCATTATGGGTGGCCGTTATCTCCCCAACGTCTCTAAAGGGACACCGAACCTCTATAAATTGGGGAAAGGGTCCCATCTTCAAGGTACGAGATCTAAGACATAGAACTCTATTTTCTCACTTTTACCATTCTTGTATTCGAACTTGCGTTGTCAGTCTAGAGACGATCATTCGTGGGTCGATCTCAGCTACACCAAGCTCTCTCTCTTCCTTAAGTTCCATACTAACTTAAGCATCGGAGGGGAGTTGGGTCGGAACCCAAATCCAACCCCCCTAACGACTCCCTGTGGTGCAGATCGACGATCGCTATCCAACATCGAAGGTCGACGTTGAGCCCTTCGACCTCGAACGATCGACGCAACGGTCGCTCATAGATCGATCGAAGGTCGTATCACCCCAAACTACCATCACTCGAACATGGTTCTTCCAACCAATGGTCCCACTCCAGACGCTGACAAGGCTTTAGCTCAGCGCTTCGGACTCCGTCAGCTTGACAACTGTCTTGGTCAATTTTGGCCTTAACAGGTGCCATCTGATGGAACATATATAACCATTGCATCTAACCATACGCATGGCTATCAAAATGACCAATCCAAATATAACCACATATCCAACTACAACTGTGGATTATCACCGCAAGAGAACTTTAGCAAGTCATCTTTTATATACATGCTTATTATGCATGCCAGGCAAGAGCTTCTGTGTGTGCTCTAACTACGGAGAGAGCAAGAGAGCGCACTCCTCAACAACATCAACATAACATGTTGGACTTGTATGGTAAACGGGTCAGATCGGACACGTTAATTATGGAACCTAATCTGAACCCAAACCACCTAAGTTGTGCGGTTAGGGGGAAGCAAGCCAAAATCATTTGGCTTGGGGCCAAATCAATGTGTTTTTGGTTTGCAAGTCATGTTTATAGTCCAATATAAGCATCCTAATGGTAGATGGATACTTGTAGTGCCTTTATAGGCCATTGAATCTAATCATATATGGTGGATGCGGATTTTTTTTGTTGGAGTAGCCTTAAGATAAATGCTTTATATAAAGTGATTCTCACATCTCTCCAACGAGACTAAGAAATATCACACCGTCTACTAAAGAGAACTAGAAATTCTCTTGATGCTATGTTGTAGGTGCTAAAACAACGATCAAATCTTGTGACGGTTATCCATGTTGAGATGAAAATTTACTTCATCAAGCTACATCAATCTGCATATTAAGATCCTTTACCAAAGTGACCGCTTCTGCAAATATGTTCTTATATATTTACTGTAGGAATTTCGAGTTTACATTGACAAAATCCATTGAACGAGTAAACTTCGTAGCAGAGCATAAGATTAAACGATGTGTTTTTCCCATCCCCGTATGTAATTGATTTTAGAATTGCTAGCTCTAATTTTTAAGACAAAGATCTTAATCTAAAAGCATGATAATTGTGATTAATTGAATCTAGGGTGATTAAAATTTTTAGAACTTGTTGACCGATAAATTCGTCAACAGTTGACGACATCAGTGGGAAAAGGAGTCAACATTCATGTCTCTACTAAACTGAAGACAATGTCGACTCACACCACTAACCGAAGGTCGAGGAGGCCCGTCCTCCTTGAGATGAATGCCTCATCGTCGACATGATAACATGCAGACAAATGCAAAGTGGGTTATCAACCTCCTTACAAAGCTTATATGCTGGGAGGGTGATGACCACCATCGTAGGGCGGAAGCGACCAAGAGATGTCACACCTCTAATCTCTTTCTTCGATAAGGATCTTGATGGTGTGGAGCTGCCGCATGATGATGTCGTTGTTAGCGCCATCATTGGTATTATTGAAGTAAGGAGGTTGCTCGTCGACATGGGAAGTTCATGTGATTTACTATTCATAACCACGCTAGAGAGGTTAAAAGAATGTCATGGCCCCTCGTCAGCTTTACCAAACATGACGCTCCTATCGCAGGTGTGATCACATTGTTGATCACCATTGGAGAATTCCCTCACCATTCACCCAAATGGGCAAGTTCATTGTGGTGAAGATCAAGCTTGTCAACATTTTTAGAAGACGCCCCTGAGCTTGGCATTGGCTTCCTCGAGGGCTACCTTGGCGGTGGCTGCCCTCTGACGTTCCAAGGCTATTCTGCCCTCAGGATCCATCGTCTCTACAACCCGCCAACGCAGCTCTGTCCCACCACAGATCCATGTGTAGAACTAAGGTCATACTTACGAGCGTTACAAGGCTAAGAGAGAAGGATTGACAACAAACTTGATGGCTACACCAAACCACGAAGCTGGCTAGCCTTTTATGATCAACCTGCTGCAAGACATTACAATCTCGCGGTAGGATGACGTTCTCCACAAGTCGGACACCACCCCACAATCCAAAAAGGGGTAACTCCTCATCCCTGATGGGAAAAGATGGCTTATGGAGCTCTCATTAGGGACATTTTGAAGGAGCAGTCGATTGTCGACTTATCAGTAAAATCCCTTCGTATTCCGAGGGGATTGGTCCGACCAATGGTGCAGGAGGGACGATACCACCCCATGGCCATGTATCCTTAGGATAGTCTGGAGGTGGCGCATGCATCTCCAAAGATGTGCTATGTATTACTATCTGGGTCTGGAGGGCTTAGGTTGCGGCTGCACCAACAATTGGTGGAGCTGGGCTCGAGAGCGGTGCCCTGTCATTATTATTTTTCTTCCCCCACCTCCATATTTAGTCGAGGGATGGGCTCTCTTCTTCTACGAAGGTTCATCAAACTTCGAGCTCGCGACTAGAGCGAGGACATCAGGGGCGGGGGCGGGGGCGGGGGCCGAGAGCAGAACCGAGATTTTGGAAGGGGCGTCCGAAGTAGGGGCCGATTGGACAAAGGTCAGGGGATACTTTCCAGAGGTCAGGCTCAGCTGCCTCCACCCTAGGATGATCTCTGGCTGGAGCAAGACGATGGACGAGCAGACGAGCTACCCCTTGCCCCCTTGTACTTCAGCAAGAAGACCTTTCGAAGCTCTGGAGCTACGTTCTCAAATTCTTGACCAACCATTTCTGCAGGGAGAGAGAAAATTAAGGTGAGCAATCTTGGAGGAGGAATCAAAAAGTTAAATTTTAACCGAGCTCTATAAGACACTTATCAGCAAGCTGTTGTTTAACACATGCCTCATTGACATCTCCTCATGCGAGCGGCTAAGTAGAATTGTGGTCATCCTTGCTTTAGCGGTGGATAGCCCCAGTTTTGCAGAAGCAAAATGCTTGAGGTTACCCCAATGAGTGAAATGTGTAACCACATCTGGGAAGGTAACAAACATGAAGGTATCTTCCCAGTTACGAATGGAATCAGGAAAATCCCAAATGATTTTTCTGTTCCTTCGAGCAATGATATGATGTGACACACCTTGAGAGCCTCGTCTTGAAAGAAGAAGCTAAATAGCAGAAGGGTTGGTTTTATCTTGTTCAGTATGCAAAGCATGATGAAATCGACCACATGAGAGATAGAATGGGGCGCGAGCTGACAAAGATAAAGTTAAACTCAAAGATGAAAGGGTGGAAGGGGAAAGCAAAGGCCAAATTGGAAAGCTTTTACATACACGCCGATCCACGTCACGAATTTGATGGCAGTCACAATTCTGGCTAGTTCTCCGCACTACTTTTCTGCAGTTGAAGACTATCATGCCTGTTTAATGAAAAATTGGCTGGCTCTGGCTACCAACCTTGCGACTTTCGGGCAAGTCAAGTTAGGAACACTCGTTAGTAGAGCTTTTCGTTTGCTTTCCTTCCGGCTAGTGGGCTCGTTCCTCTAGGGCTATCGATTCATAAGGTCTTGCAAAGCTAACCTTTTTTCAGAATATGTGCATATATGTGAATTTTAGGCAGTTTCCTTTTCTTTAGTTTGATGAATCCACCTTCCCCTCTGCTAGAAGCCTGGGACAAACAACTAGTCGAATTCCTTACTATAACCTTCTTTCATTTCTTTTACGGCTTATGCAGCTTTGGATTCTTATGCTTCCACCGATGCTGCTGTTGATCCCACCAATGCTGGATTTGAAGAACCTACTTTCTTCCCGAACCTTTATTTGTTCTCGAGGGTCTTCGTCTCCGTGTAGAAGCAGACTCTGGCCATCTGCCGGAAGTTTCGGGTTTAATACCGATATTTTAGCAACAAATCCAATAAATCTAAGTGTAGTGCTTGGTGTATTGATTTATTTTGGAAAGGGAGTGATATGGAGTCGACGGTTGATGTTCAGACTCGACTCTGTCTTTCCTGCACTTTTTTATGCACTTGCCTCTTCCGGCTCTGGAACTTTTTATTTGCTTAATGCGTCACTGAACGTCGATCAGGTACCACCATGAAGTAGAACATGAAGTGGCACTAAGACTGTCACTGTCACAGGATGACGGACTGATACTGAAACTGTTAGGACGGCACCGAATCCTCGTCTGGATTTGAGAAGTGGGTTGTTATTCTCGCAGACGGAAAGACTCAACGACGAGTAGACTTATTGCAGCTCAGCTCGTCTGACTACCTATTTGCACAAATACCCCGCCGATTCCCGATCGTTAATACATAGAGTCTGATAAGCATTTCTTGAGTTGGTATGGAAATAGGATCTCCAATAGCTGGAGACAAGAGATTCATATGAGAAAACATAAGTAAACGGGCTTCCATTGAGCTTCTCTTTTTTTAAGAAAACATACCCTCTCGGTCAATTCGGGGATTCGGTATTCAAAGGGAGGATAGATATAATTTGTTCGGATTTTGTCAGTCAAAGAAAAAGAGAGCTTGGGAATTCAATCTTGGACTTCTTGGTAGACTTGAGGCGATCTACCAGCTCGTAAGATGGGAACCTTAGGCTCCATAAGCAATCCATTGCCCTTGCTAAGGACCGAGCCATGCTTAGAGGATCGACGATTGCTTGGGGCCTCAAGCTGAGAAGCCTCCCTGATTCTTAACATTGGAAGCTAAAAAGAAGCTAAGGGAAACATAAGAGAGAAAGAATGTGTTGGATCTGGATCGTAGCCTAGAGGGGGGGTGAATAGGCTGTAACGACTGGTTTTTGTATGATTGGATTATCAGTGTGTTTTGCTTGTGATGGTGGGTTCTCTCCTTGTGTGGTTTCCATTTCCATAGTTCTCGCTTTCATTTATCTCGTTGAGAATTCCTAGCTTTCGTTTTCGTTCCTTTTGATGTGATCTTCTAGGTTCTTCCTTAGAATCAATGAATTCGGAGTAAGTCACTCGTGACGAGCTTCTTATCGATCATATCTTAGAGTATAAATCGATCCTAGAAGCCATGGAAATCTTCCCGAAGCTTCGCGCTTCGAATCGGCACTTTTCGTGCACGTTAGTTGGTTCAAGAAGATCAACCGACCGACTAGATTCCAATTTAGTCGGTCAGGAAATCAACTGGAACCGACTAGTTCATTCAATCAATAATTCAGGAGTTACTGTTTACTCTTAGTCGGTCTAAGAACGTTCATCGACCGACTAGATTCAAAACTAGTCGGTCAGTACTTGTTCATGGACCGACTAACTCTAAATCCTATTTTCGTTCAGGAGTTACTGTTTGCACTTAGTCGGTCTGCGTTGGTCGACCGACCGACTAGTTGCCAAACTAGTCGGTCAGTGGTTGCTCTTTGACCGACTAACCAGTGTTAAAACCCTAATTTCTGGGCAGCCGCCAGCCTAGCCTATTTAAACCCAACCCATTCGACTTCTTCTTCTCCAACACGACTCAAAACCCTAAAAACTTCCCCCTTCAGCCCCCATCTTCCTCCAAGCTCCATTTCTCCATTCCAAGCCCTAAATCCATCATCCAATCCATCCATTCACTCTATCTACCTCTCATCTTCCCCAAAATCTCATCAAACCCATCAAAATCCCCAAATCCCCCTAAACCCTAGTTTCCCCAAACTTCTCCAATCTTCTCCAGATCTGATCCTAGGGTTCCCCGGAGTGTTTCTTCCGCCTCCTCTCGGTAAGAAATCGATCTACTGTTGTTTTCTTATCTTATTGTAATTTTTATGAAACCCTAATAAAATACTTGTGTTTTGATGATTGTTCCCCATAACAGCGATTCCCCGTAGCCTAGCATTCGCGGAAACGAACTTTCGTAACCGTCATCCCCGGTGATAGGCAAGTGAAACTTGCATCTCTTGATTTGGGCCATGTCATAGGCCATTACCTTGTTTTAGCGTAAAAGAGACTAAACGGTGAAAGGATAGCCGTTTAGACGCCATTGACCTAGCTTGACAACGAAGCTTGGTCCGTCACCCTCATCATGCTTGTATGTCACGTTTAAATTCAATTAACGGTACGCAATCATTTGTTCATGTCATTGCATAGTAATAAATTATTGTGATTGTGTAGCACACGCTACAACATTATATTCCTGGCTCGTGTTCCAGAAGCGAGCCCTGTAGTTGGAAACCCCAACGCTCGGATACCGGCTAGGCACCCACTTTTCGTGGGCACAACCCTATGCCAAATACACTTCCTGGCCCGTGATCCAGAAGCGAGCAAATGCTCGATACACGTAGGGGTGGGGTAAGAGATATGCGTCACCAGAGCACGAGATGGCCTGATCCGCCACTCCAGCCTGCAGGCGAAATCTCTAGTGTTTAAGTGAGTAAGAGATATGCGTCACCAGAGCACGAGATGGCCTGATCCGCCACTCCAGCCTGCAGGCGAAATCTCTAGTGTTTAAGTGATTAACAGTGATAAGTGAAAACAGTGATAAGTGATTCGTGAATTAGTGAGTTGGTAGCTTTGGCTACATTGTGCATGCTTGTCTCTCTTTTAAACTGTTGCATCATATTCAACTGCCATGCCATTGTTTAACATTTAAATGCTAGGTTGTTAGTCACTTTCAGTTTCCTTGCACAAGTCTTTCCAGACTTGCTGACATGTGCCCCTCTCTCTTTTGGGTGACACATGTTAGACCCAGAGCCAGAGTTTTGTTGCAGGGAATATGGTGTTGCTGATGCTGATGTTTGCTGTGCTGGTGAGTGGACACCAGGGGCCTGTCTTGAAGACCGCTCGTGTTCACTTCTTTGTTTAGGTTTGCTGTTAGTCGTCGGTGCGTGGCACCCTTGTATGTATGTTATTCTTTGTTGGCCATGTTTGGGCCTTAGACTCTTTTTCCTTTAGTCTGGTGGCTTTTTTGCGATATTGTAATTTGTTTATGGACATTTCGAGATTCAATAAAATGTCGTCTCATTTCTTTATTATCATTGTTGTTTCGTTTCGTTTTGCAAGGACTTGCCATAATAAGTGTTTCTATACGCTTATCAGACTTGGAGCTTCACAGCTTCAAGTTTGTGCGGACCTTCTCACGTCTCGCCTCCACATTTTTGGGAAGCGGGGCGTGACAGGTTTTAGTGGTGGCCCATGCAGGTCCATTTGCAAATGCGAACTATCGGAACAACAATAATAATTATAGAATGTCCATTAAATAAATTAGAACGTCCAAGTTATAAGCCCGAGTCTAGGTTCTTAGCGTTCCTGTGTCTTAGGTGGCTGGTAGGCGTGTTAGAGCATCTGTCCTAGCTTGGTAGGAAATCCATTAGATCAGTACCATAGTGAGACTTAGTTAGAAGTTTGTGCTTGCTAGTTAGGGATCCTTGATTGTTAGTAGACTCCATGTTAGTGATTGATTTGATAGCCTTAAGAGTTACCTTAGTGGTTCCTGTCTAGCTTTGACTAGGATAGACTTCTATAATTCTTTGGTCTCTCGCTTGGGTTCATCGGTTTCGGACCAAGCTGAACTCATTTCATCGCTGTCTAGCCCTTATGGAAGTCTTAGCGCTTAGTTCCAAAATCTTTAGTTGGTTGACCGTAAGAGTTTTCATAGATTTTCCTAAGTCATAACCTAGGCGTATTTATGCTTTGATCATCCGACCAAACCCCTTGCCTCGATTCCCATGACCGCCATGTTTCGATAATCATTGATCCTTCGAATGTCCCCGTTTGCAAGGCTTAATTTCTTTTAAAAAGTTGTTTTTCTATTTCCCTTATTAAAGTTTTCGCTAAGTTTAAATTTTGTTTTAAACCCGCTACGTATGTACTTAAAATTTCTCACTTTTCGATTGAGTCAAATTCCTTGTAGATTTCGGAGTCTAATGATTGTAATTATAATTGCTAACTCGTAACCATTTTCTTGTCTATATTTTCGCATTTCAGTTTAAAGACTCCAATACTATTTTGGAAAATTCGATATACCATTTTCTAACTGTGAGATCCATTTTAATCGCATAGCATACATACTTTAAAATCTTTTCCAAGTTAAATGGAGTTTCAATTGTTATATGTATACTTATATCTCGTACTCTTCGTTGACTTAAATTAATTTTTGAAATTCAAAAGTTTTGACGAGATTTTGATTACTGTTTTATAATGTTTTACATCATATACCTTTCATACCTATTTGAATATCTTGTCCCTTTTTCATAAATCGATTTAATTCTGAGCCGTAATTCTATTTTCCAAATTCGATTTATGAACTTTCCTTTCTTATTTATGCTATTCAAATGACTCGTCGCGCTCCCTTAACATACTTTTCAAGTCACAGATGATTTCAGCTTTCAACAAATCAAAGTTATGTTCAAACATTTTTCCCGACTACTGATTTTTGGAAAATTACGTTTCCGCAACCACTTCCCTTGTCCTTAATTCACATGACCACCTCATTGCAATTATCCTTGATCTTTCAAATGTTTTCCGTTGCAAATCTTGATTCTTCCAAAGTTATTTTCGAATGCTTTCCTTATTTGAAGTTTCACTCAATTTAAATTTTGTTCTAAACTTCTTTAAATATGTCTCCCTAAATTTCGATGGAGTTAAAAGTCGTTCTTGAATTTTGAAGACTTTTGGTCGTAATTTTAAAATTACTATCTTGTACTATTTTTCTAACAATGTACCTTTCGCATTTCGATTTTTAAACCTTATTACTATCCTGATGGTTCGATATACCGTCCTTTTTCCTAACTACAAAAAAAAATTTTATTTTAACCACTTATCTTACATACCTTTAGGGGTATTTTTCCAAACTGAATGGACTTCAACTAATTTTTGTATATATCAATTATAGGTTCATCGTACTCGTTAAGTTTAAATTTGTTCGAAACGCTTTTGATATATGTACGGTTTCATGCTCCTTCGCCGACTTAAATTATTTATGTTTTAAAATATCGAAATTTGAGTTGAGATTTTTAGATTAGAAGTTTATAATATTTTCTGCACATACCTTCGTATCGATATAAATGTCTTGTCCCTTTTCATATACAAATTTCATTCTGAACCGTATTTCTATTTTCCTAACTCGATTCATAATTTCTTTTACTTGTGCCATTAAAATTCTATTCGAAAACCCCTCGTGCTTACTCTTAATAAACTTTTCAAGTCCCTTTGGACTTCGGCTTTTAGCAAGTTGATTTTATGCTCAACATTTTCCATATTTCAGATTTTTGTTTATAAAAAAAAATATTTACTATTTCGAAATCATTCCTGACTTAGACCCTTCATAAAACGGTTTAAAAGTTTTAATACTAACTTGATGAGTTTAAATATCCTTTTCTCTTTCCATACTACTAAGATATTATCTTTCCATTCACCATACACACTTTTAAGACAATTTCTAAAATATGACTTCAATTATTTTTATATATCGGTACCACGTTCGTTTTGCTCGTACATTAAGATCTTGTATAAATCAATTTTGTTGGCAAATCCGGATTTCTCTAAAAGTATTTTCGATATGGTTTATTTGGGATTTCTCTTCAGTTTTAAGATTCGGAAAACCTTTGCGCTTAAACTCTCCACACTATACTTGACCTGAATTCAATCTTCGAATCTCAAAACTTTTCCAAAATTTTTATGTTGCTGTCGCATAACGTTTCTGACCTATGTTTTAATGTCCGAGTAAACGATTTCCTTTTCCTCATGATGATTTTATATAAGCCAATAAACCACTTTTTCCTCTTATTACGTATATTCGTCTCAAACTCGTTTTCAAACAACTTGTTTATCGACCTCTAAATATTTTTATATGCGAGAAGGGACTCCAACTTTTGAAGTATAGCGGTTTTCAAACTTTTCGTATTTTAGAATATGTTAATTACACTATTTTCCATGTGTCCTAATGGAGCATCATTACGTCATTACACGACCGTTTTCATGCTTTACGATCCTTCTATTCGTTACGCTTTTGATTTCAATTTCTTTCCTATTGTCTAGCCCTAGAGCTTGTCGTTGCTTGTGTCAACCTTGTTATAGTTTGGTGGGCCCATTAGTTAAGTGGTTATGTCGTCGTAGTGTTGATTTCGTGGTGTGTATGTAGTGGTATGGGTGTTGGCATTTGTATGTTGTGTGTAGGTAATTTTCTGCTTGTGTATGATGTGATATACGTATGGTAACAGAATGATAATTTTGGTTGGTACTACTTGTTTTATGAGATGTCGTATGCGTGTATATCAGGAGGTATACCCGACTATTGCATCTCTTAAACTTGTATGTAGTTGATGTGTTGATATGGTAATTATAAATGGATGGATATGGTGTGAAAATATGTGATACGTGGATGTGTATGCCTTGGAGTGGTATTGGTATGTGTATGGATACTGTTTTACGCATATAAATGTCCTGCTATGATTTGAGTCTCACTCAAGCTTGAGTGGGTATACTCTATGTGCTTTGGTATAATTGTATGTGATGGTGAATAGGGATGGATGATGTATGTATGGTGTTTGAGTTGTTTGTGCTTGGTTGTGTTACGCACACGATTGTGGGTGGCTATACCAATATATAGTTATAGGACTATATGTGAGGTGAAAATATGGTGAAATATTTGCATGTACTTGAATGACAAAAAATGCGAAATTATTTTCAAATAAGAGAGGCTTGGTTATTTTCTTATAGTAAGTAATAAGTGTTTATTGTTGTATGAAATTGATCGACTATAATAAGTATGAGTGTACTATGTGCGTGAAAATATGTGTGTGGTAGTAATATTTGATTTCTAGTGTGTGTATGTAAGCACTCGAAATGAAAGTGCTTGGTTGAATTTATGATGCGAAATTGGTTGAGGGTAGTTACCAGAGCGACTATATATATATTAGGAAGTCCGAGGACGGACTTTATTCTAAGGTGGGTAGGATGTAACGACTGGTTTTTGTATGATTGGATTATCAGTGTGTTTTGCTTGTGATGGTGGGTTCTCTCCTTGTGTGGTTTCCATTTCCATAGTTCTCGCTTTCATTTATCTCGTTGAGAATTCCTAGCTTTCGTTTTCGTTCCTTTTGATGTGATCTTCTAGGTTCTTCCTTAGAATCAATGAATTCGGAGTAAGTCACTCGTGACGAGCTTCTTATCGATCATATCTTAGAGTATAAATCGATCCTAGAAGCCATGGAAATCTTCCCGAAGCTTCGCGCTTCGAATCGGCACTTTTCGTGCACGTTAGTTGGTTCAAGAAGATCAACCGACCGACTAGATTCCAATTTAGTCGGTCAGGAAATCAACTGGAACCGACTAGTTCATTCAATCAATAATTCAGGAGTTACTGTTTACTCTTAGTCGGTCTAAGAACGTTCATCGACCGACTAGATTCAAAACTAGTCGGTCAGTACTTGTTCATGGACCGACTAACTCTAAATCCTATTTTCGTTCAGGAGTTACTGTTTGCACTTAGTCGGTCTGCGTTGGTCGACCGACCGACTAGTTGCCAAACTAGTCGGTCAGTGGTTGCTCTTTGACCGACTAACCAGTGTTAAAACCCTAATTTCTGGGCAGCCGCCAGCCTAGCCTATTTAAACCCAACCCATTCGACTTCTTCTTCTCCAACACGACTCAAAACCCTAAAAACTTCCCCCTTCAGCCCCCATCTTCCTCCAAGCTCCATTTCTCCATTCCAAGCCCTAAATCCATCATCCAATCCATCCATTCACTCTATCTACCTCTCATCTTCCCCAAAATCTCATCAAACCCATCAAAATCCCCAAATCCCCCTAAACCCTAGTTTCCCCAAACTTCTCCAATCTTCTCCAGATCTGATCCTAGGGTTCCCCGGAGTGTTTCTTCCGCCTCCTCTCGGTAAGAAATCGATCTACCGTTGTTTTCTTATCTTATTGTAATTTTTATGAAACCCTAATAAAATACTTGTGTTTTGATGATTGTTCCCCATAACAGCGATTCCCCGTAGCCTAGCATTCGCGGAAACGAACTTTCGTAACCGTCATCCCCGGTGATAGGTAAGTGAAACTTGCATCTCTTGATTTGGGCCATGTCATAGGCCATTACCTTGTTTTAGCGTAAAAGAGACTAAACAGTGAAAGGATAGCCGTTTAGACGCCATTGACCTAGCTTGACAACGAAGCTTGGTCCGTCACCCTCATCATGCTTGTATGTCACGTTTAAATTCAATTAACGGTACGCAATCATTTGTTCATGTCATTGCATAGTAATAAATTATTGTGATTGTGTAGCACACGCTACAACATTATATTCCTGGCTCGTGTTCCAGAAGCGAGCCCTGTAGTTGGAAACCCCAACGCTCGGATACCGGCTAGGCACCCACTTTTCGTGGGCACAACCCTATGCCAAATACACTTCCTGGCCCGTGATCCAGAAGCGAGCAAATGCTCGATACACGTAGGGGTGGGGTAAGAGATATGCGTCACCAGAGCACGAGATGGCCTGATCCGCCACTCCAGCCTGCAGGCGAAATCTCTAGTGTTTAAGTGAGTAAGAGATATGCGTCACCAGAGCACGAGATGGCCTGATCCGCCACTCCAGCCTGCAGGCGAAATCTCTAGTGTTTAAGTGATTAACAGTGATAAGTGAAAACAGTGAAAAGTGATTCGTGAACTAGTGAGTTGGTAGTTTTGGCTACATTGTGCATGCTTGTCTCTCTTTTAAACTGTTGCATCATATTCAACTGCCATGCCATTGTTTAATATTTAAATGCTAGGTTGTTAGTCACTTTCAGTTTCCTTGCACAAGTCTTTCCAGACTTGCTGACATGTGCCCCTCTCTCTTTTGGGTGACACATGTTAGACCCAGAGCCAGAGTTTTGTTGCAGGGAATATGGTGTTGCTGATGCTGATGTTTGCTGTGCTGGTGAGTGGACACCAGGGGCCTGTCTTGAAGACCGCTCGTGTTCACTTCTTTGTTTAGGTTTGCTGTTAGTCGTCGGTGCGTGGCACCCTTGTATGTATGTTATTCTTTGTTGGCCATGTTTGGGCCTTAGACTCTTTTTCCTTTAGTCTGGTGGCTTTTCTGCGATATTGTAATTTGTTTATGGACATTTCGAGATTCAATAAAATGTCGTCTCATTTCTTTATTATCATTGTTGTTTCGTTTCGTTTTGCAAGGACTTGCCATAATAAGTGTTTCTATACGCTTATCAGACTTGGAGCTTCACAGCTTCAAGTTTGTGCGGACCTTCTCACGTCTCGCCTCCACATTTTTGGGAAGCGGGGCGTGACATAGGCTAATAAAAAATTCTCGCGCAACGCACGAGAAACCACACGCAGTTAAAAACACAGGCAGGGTAATAAAAAGACAATCACAGATTACACACAGATATACCCTGG
The DNA here is from genome assembly GCA_030789695.1 of Scilla litardierei. Classification (NCBI taxonomy): domain Eukaryota; kingdom Viridiplantae; phylum Streptophyta; class Magnoliopsida; order Asparagales; family Asparagaceae; genus Scilla; species Scilla litardierei. The sequence continues at coordinate 113,961,875 of CM061139.1, read as the reverse complement.
TTCGGTCGTCCCCACGACCTACTCCAGCCCCCGAAAGCAAATACTAGATAGATATGTAATCAAGTACATCTACAATGAGTCAAGATCCCAAAACTACTCTCACCTAGCTCGTACGCACACCACGTGCTCTACACTATCAATCTAGTCAGATGCTCTCCCTCCGTGACGACTCCCAAAGTCGTCAGGTCCCCAAAAGTAACACAAAAGGTAAAGTTTCCCCTACGAGGATCTAACACAACAACTGCACAAAATAATGATAAATAGAGTTTAGGAATCTCAGTTTGTGTAGCGGCGATGTCCTCATCAATCAGCACGGGTCAGATCTCATCTGACGTAGATGTAGTCCCTGATGTCCCCTCAATCTTCAATGTTGCTTACGGCATGCAAAAAGTAAACACCAAGTTGTAGCACGGTAAACGTCACGGCAACAAGAATATGAGCTCGTCCTGTTTGTCTGCCTGCCAAGAAATATTTGCAGAAACCCAATTAGCAGAATTCAGTCAGGAGATCATAAACGAAAATATTAGCAATTAAATCTATTGGTTTAGGCACTCCCCTTATTGATTGGCTCTTTGCTTGAAGAGGAGAGATTCCTTCAGCTACTGCTCTTGATGATTACAACGCAAAGAGCAAATTCGGCCTCTTTCTTTTAAACTTGCGGCTGTTGAGAATTTCAAACAAAACGAAACAATGAGCTAGCACATGGCCTCTTTAATTCGTTTTGTTTACTGCTCTGGGACGTGAGGGCCTTCTTGGTAGCATGGATTGTGCGCAGACTTAAAAAAATATCCGGCCTTGATTCCTTTTGAGAAACTCTCAATTCAAAAACCTGCAGTTATTAAATGGCCGGTCTTCTCTTCTCTTTGAGTTTTGCAAAAATAATTCGTGAGCCTAGTGCTCTTTGAGTTTTGCAAAGAGAATTAAATCATGTGGCCAGACCCACAACTTTCATGTGTACCTTCAACAAAAGCAAAGAAATAATTAGTTTTTTAAATGAAACAAAGAATAATTAGTTACCTTTTGATTTTCATGAAGTGGCCATTGCGTGCGACTCCTTTTTTGCTAAAGGATTTACGTTGCCCTCTTAAAAACATGCGGCCTATGGAAATTGCGGCTCTGTGCTTCTTTTTGATTGGGCGCCTTCAAATATTTCGGCACTTGATTTTTTCAATTCGGCTAGTGCGGCTGGCAATCTGGAAAAAGAATTCGACTTCTAGGGCTAATTTTGAAGAGGCGCCTCTGGTTTTTTTTTGATGAAGAAAAGCACGGCTCTTGCAGTTTGCGGCTTGCCCTCGATTTGATTGAGCACCTCAGGTTAAAGGAAAAAAAAATGCGGCTCCTCTTAAATTATAAAGCCCCCCTCACAAATTCGGCTGACCTAGAATGAGCAAGGGTTATTGTTTGCCGTGCCTTTTTTTTGGTACCTTGAAGAGGGGTTTAAATAGGAGATGGTGGGAGATCGTTTGGCTCAAGGAGAATCCTATTTGGGATATGAATAAGAGATCCTATCTAATCTCTAATCGGAATCCTAAATTTGAATAGAATATTCATATCTCTTTAAAAGATTTGTTCCAATCCCAATTGATATCAAATTGGCTACATCTATTTCCATATTGACCAAGTCGGAGTGTGTATAGCAATTTGTCCGACACATTGATTTACGTTCTCGCCAGTCCTGCAAATACTTAATACACACATCAGATCGTTCACAACTGTTTGTCATCATCAAACCATAAATCCTAGATCGTTGTTTCCAACAGAATGACTACATTATCAGGTGCTGTCGAAGAGCGTGGGATGCTATGGTAGAGGCGAAGCTTCTAAGGGGCGAAAATAGAAGAGATTGATGTCCCTTCTCCTTCTCTTTGCTTATTTCAGAGACCTTGTTTCCTGACCAAGATCGACTATTCAGATGGAAGCACGTGTCCGAATCAAAGGAACATGAATTTTGGCGGTCAAAATCAAATACTCCCGCTTCGACTGCCGTACTCATTTAATGAGATATCACATCACTCGACATCACCCGACGCCCTGTATGAGCTCGAGCGATGGGAGCCATCTGTTGACGGGTAAATTCGTTACATAGTAGACTGGACCTGACGTGGACACCTCCGATGCCGTGGCATTTAGTCAGCACAAGAGTGGGACCCAAGGAAGGCTGCACACGCGTCAATTGAGCTAAGTCCGAGCTGTTGGGTAAGGCTCGACCTAACTTCGAGCTATCTTCGGCTTATTTGTAGCACAGATAATTTTTTCGGGGGGGAGGGAGATCTAGGTTCCAACAAAAATCACCTTCGATGCTTAAGTCAGTGAGGGACTTTGAGGAATCTCGGGGCAGACATGGCCGACCTATTCGGAGATTGTCTTGTCGCTGTCACGTCGAGCTATGAAGAAAGAAATGTAAAGTGGACATAGGAGAGTAGTTGGCGGCATAATCGTTCCGAAAAATAGGGATAACGGCTGTCCATTTACTTCTCCATTATTAACCAATTCCTTAATATTAGCGGGTCCCAACAGACAGATGAGCTGACGCTTTGACTGGATAAACAGCTTGCTTTCCGCAGAGGGTTCTTGAGCCATTGTATGGGCTTTTCCATTCGGACGAAATGTCTCTATCCGCTTCATGGGCCGGCCCAATGCCATAAATAGAATTTAAATATTATTGCCATGATATTGTAATTTTACATTTAGATATAATTTTTCCATACGTTAATATTTGTGATGTGTTGTGAATGGGTATTTACTGGGTTGGATGAGTTATTGGGCCAACCCAAGTGTTTGGGCCCATATCTGTATAAGCCCACTTGTATTCTCCCCTTTGGCTATAAATATAAACCTGAGGGCTCTCCCCTCAGTAGTTGATTCATAACACGTTATCAGCACGACTCTAAAATTTTTTCTTTTCCACAAAATTTTTTCCGTTCGTTGCGAAGGCGAAGGCGAAGGCGAGACGGGAGATCCACGAGCGCGGTGCAAGGCTTCCTCCATCAAGGGTCGTCACCCGCGTAGGGCTTCGAGCAACCGTCGCTATATCCGGAGGACGGATATAGAGGTAAAAATACTAAAAACGAAATTTTTAATCATACGTATGATTGCCCCTCCCCTAGATCTCGCAAGATCGTCATGGGGATTCATCGTCGCCTTGAAAACGACGGATTTTTCATCCCAAAAACTCAATTTTTAGGGTAAAAACCCAATTTTGAACCCTCCGGCGGCTAGTCGTCACCGGACCCCCCCCCCCAAACCCCTCGCCGGAACCCCCTCGCCGGAAACCCCCCCCACTCAGCAAAATGCAGATAAAAACCTGTGGGCCTGAAGCCCACAGGCCGCCTGTGGGCTTCAGGCCCACAGGCCAATTTTTCTTAAAATAAAAAAAAGATCTGTGGGCCTGAAGCCCACAACAGATCTGTGGGCTTCAGGCCCACAGATTTTCAAAAAAAAAGAGAGAGACCTATGGGCCTGAAGCCCATAGGTCGACTGCGGGCTTCAGGCCCGCAGGCTGGTTTATCTGAAAAAAAAAATTGGGGGAGGTAAAGGCTATAAGCTCGCCTCAATAGGCAACTTGTTAGCCTAAAAATTAATTTAAAAAGGGGATTTAAGGGCAAAATATTCGTGAAAAATTACGGTAAATTACGGGACAAATATCGGGCAGGCGAGGACTTTTTGGGGATTCTTGGGGGGGGGGGCTTTTGGGATGATGAGGGAAACTTTTCCCTCTGACAAAGAAAATGTTTATTTTGGGCTCTTAATCAATTTAATTGATTAAACCCATTCAATTTACAACCTTTGCATTGTAATGATTTTTTTCTGCAAAAATCACATTTACATGCTTTGCATCTCTGGTATATTCTGTTGGATATTATATGTGTGGTTGTGCATTGTATTTAAAACTTAATAATTAGGAAGATCCTGCGACCGCTCTGCCGTTAGTAACCTAACGGTGTATGACGTTGCCCAGTGGTCCAATAATTTTTAAGTGTTTAAATTATTTATCCATCTCTGCGAATATTAAATGCCTGTGATGCATGTGATGAAAATGTCTGATGAAAATGTTGATGAGCACAATATTTCTGCATGAATTGCTAAATGTGGTTTTTGGATCGGCCGTTTAGTCCCACAGTTTATTTCCCGCACTTTTCTTTTATTTCTTGAGAGAAATTGTAGTGAGGAATTTATGTAAATGTCAAAGAAAGAAGACCAACTTCCATGAAGACGGAGGCCACGCTTGAAGATGGAGATATCATATGGGACCCACGGGGTTTCCAAAGTTGTATTTTCATTTTTAAAGCTGCAAATTTGTATAATTTGGACTGTGGACTTTTGGACTCTTTCTTGTGGGACTGGCCGATCCACACATTTAGTTTTTCGTTAAATATTGCCTCCGCATGAAAATGTTTTCTCTGATTAATTATTAATTCATGCATGTTTGTGCTCTGCTAGATAAATGGCTAATATTGCAAGCATTAATTTCGAAGTACTGGAAGCATCAGGTAGAAACTATCTAAGCTGGCAGCTAGATGTAAAGTTTCACCTGCGGGCAAAGTCCCTCATCGCTGCTGTGACTGAAAAAGAAAATGTTAGCGAGATAGAGAAGGCGCAAGCCATCATCTATATTCGCCGCCATGTGGACAAGACCTTAAAGACTGAATACCTTACGGTCGAAGACCCACTTGAGCTATGGACTGCCCTTGAGGACAGGTATAAACATCAGAAAGATGTTATACTCCCAAGGGCACGATACGAGTGGGAGAACCTGAGACTGCAGGACTTAAAGTCCGTTGCTGAGTACAACTCAGCACTTTTTAGCATCACCACACGCCTGAAGTTGTGTGGTGAAAAAGTCTCAGAAAATCGCATGCTGGAAAAGACGTATACGTCCTTCCATGAAAAAGATGCGATACTCATGCAGCAATACCGTGAACGCAAGTTCACCAAGTATTCCGAGCTACTGTCATGTTTACTCATGGCCGAGAAAAACAGAGAGCTTCTTCTCTTCACTCACAATATACGCTCCCCGGCACTGCCCCCCCCCACCAGAAGCTCACTATTCCTCTTCCTTCAAAAAGAAGAGAGATAATAAAAGAAAAGAAAGACTACAGAAGGGTGGTCAACAGAAAAATGCAAAGGGCCATGTACAGCAGCAGCGAAATAATGAAAGTAAGCGGAAGTTCACGTGGCACAGAAATGACAAAAATAATTCACCCCCACCCAAGAGGGAATGGGAAGACCAGTGCCACAATTGTGGCTTGAAAAGCCACTGGTCCAGAGTGTGCCGAACTCCGCATCATCTCCAGGATTTGTATAAAAAGAACAAGAAAAATAAAGTTGAAACAAACCTGACGACATCTGATGCTCCAGTCAAGTTTTCAGCTGACAACTTCGAAAATGATGACTTGCTTGATTAGCCCTTATTTTTATCTTAGCAATTTGTTTTGAGAATAATTTATGAGAGCATTTTAATTATGAAATTTGTTCTGAATGAAAATGTTTAGTAGACAATAAATGAAAATGTTTATCTAAATATGCATGTGCCGATACGTTTCATCTTTTGAAACTACTCCCATAAATGCTTAGTAGATAATAAACACGTACGATTTCTATCAATACAAAGCCCAATATCAGGGCTATATTGAAGATCCAGGGAATGCAACACAGTTGCCCCCAAACAACACAAAAATAATGGATGCACTAATCCCTCCGAATTCCAAAAAGAAACTTTCTAAGTTTCAAGGACATCCGTTTCAACGGATCCCACTTGGAAACAGCAAATGTAAATGAAAAATTACAGTATGCAACGTCTCAAGAAAAAGGAGTAAAATCCACACTTGAACGTTTTGAGAGCCTTATAGGCCTCTACCATACGAAGATTCGGAGAAAGGAAGCAGAATTAAACGGAGCACCTGAGGTGCCATACATCAGCCAAGTTTTTACTCTGGCATGTTGGACTTGGCCACCCTGGATTTGTGATGCACAACATCTTATCCTATGGGTATGATTTGAAGAACCAGAAGATTCTTCAGAAGGGAAAATTCCCTCGCATCCCTTACTATAAGGGAAGATTAATTACAAGGCCATCTCCACGAAAAGTTGAAAAAGGATCTCCACGCTTCCTCAAAAAGAATACAAGGAGACAGATGTGGATAAAATCCACCACCCCTAGTGGGCTATTTTGGTACTTCAATGTACTGATAAATGCATCCTCAGAATATTCGTACGTATGTCTACTACAAGACCCGCAACTTAGCTTTTCCAAAGCTATTGGCACAAGAATAAAAATGTTGCGGGCACATTTCCCAGACAATAAAATGTTGTAAATAAGTCTGGTTAATGTTGGAAAATATACCTCCCAGTCTTTTCAAGAGTACTGCCAATCAACGGGAATTGAAAATGAACATACAAGTGCCACATGTTCATACCCAAAATGGGTCGGCAGAGTCACTGAAAAGTAGACTCCAATGGACTGAACGTCCATTAAATCCCGATTACCTATGGATGCATGGGGACATGCAAACTCTGCATGCTGCATCGTAAATGAAAATAAGACCCTCTGGAGGTCAGAGTCTCCAATGCAATTTGCATATGGAATGCCACCGAACATTTCTCATCTGAGAATCTTCGGTCGCGCAGTCTTAAATCCCCATTGCACCACCAAAGAGGACCAAAACGGTACTCAACGTCGCCTAGGTATCCATGCAGGGTTTGACTCACCCTCACTTATACGATACCTAGAACCCCAAACGGGGGATGTAATGAAGGCACACCTTGAAGACTGTGATCTCGATGAGACGAGTTTCCCAAAAATAGGCCCAGATACTGGAAAATCTGGCGCGAAGAAAATTATAACGTGGGATACAAACAGCTTGACCCACTGTGATCCGGTAACAATACAATGTGTATATGAGATCCAGAAGATCTTCCACATACAGAACACTGTTCACTAATTACCGGAATCATTTATTGACAACCAAAAGATTGTCAGATCACACATCCCTGCTGCAAAAACTCCAGCTAGGATTGACATCCCCGAGAATGGATGCAATCCACCAGCAGCAGAAGTGGCTGATCCTCAACAGAAAAGAGGCAGACCACCAGGCTCCAAGGACAGAAACTCTTGGAGACCTTAAGACAATACTACCACAGGACAATGAGCTCCTGTCCACACCATCACCCTTCCCGGAATCCACTGCAGAGGAATTGCCGGGAAAAAGTGAAATTAAGTAAATGTTGTACGTACTAGGGAGGTGTTGGACAGATAGAACATAAATTGTCGACAATGTATTCACGTATCATATTGCCATATACATCGCAATGGCGATGATGTTTATAAATTATCGTTCCACACTCCGTTGCTAGAAGGCAAACGTAGAGATTGGCCAAACGTGGAACGTGGCAATAAAAGATGAGTTGGACTCACTTATGAAACATGAAATGTTCGGACCTGAAGTCCAGACACCAAAGGGTGTCAAACCTGTGGATAAAACAAAGTATTGCAAACATAAGAAAAAATACAAAATCGTATGCTATACGGTACAACCTATAGCCCAAGGAAAAGTTCGCTGAAACTAGGGATCGAACAAATTCAAATGAGCATGTCTCATAAATGATGCATCAATCTCCCTAAGTTATCAAAAGCGAATACCTTACGATTTGGCGAATGGAAATTATGGATATGCCGTTATTGGATGTTGTGACGACATACCTCCGTGGACATCTTGTAAAGATAATTTACACATTTCCTTAAAATGCCTGAATAGACTTCGGGACGTCTATTCAAATAAAGAAATATAAGTATAACAAATAAACGTACAACCAAGAGAATCACTTGAGAAGTCAATGATTCCTACTGAAGGTTGTCTTTGCATCTATGCAAAGAACAGGATTAGAGATCTTAGTTGTAGACAACTAACATCTCATCGGATCTCCTGAAGAGAAAACCGAAATAAATGTGCTAGCCTGACTTTTAAACATGAAATAAAAAGACATAGGCAAATATAAAGTCATGGCTCATAGAATCCTGTTATAAACGCCCAGAAGTGCGTTGGAGAAATTAAAAGGACCATTATCATCCAAAGTACACCTACGGTGGTATACTCAATGGATGTATAAAAAGAACCCTTCCGATCGCTGGAAGAGGGGGAGGATATAACTGGTCCTAAAGTCCCTTATCTAAGTGCAATCATGCACTCCTGGCTAACTGCATGTGTCCCGGTATAGCAATTGCAGTAAACTCATTAGTCAGAGATAGTTGGCACCTAAAAAGGGCCATTAGACCTGAGTTAAGCCTTCTGCGCTTTCTCCAAGGGTCGAAATATTTGGACTTACAAAATGTAGTAGCATCCTCCAAATGTTTATGCGAATGCAGGTTACAGGTCCGGTCCATATACTGAGAAATCACAGAACAGGTACCAACAGTGGGATGACCATCTACTGCAAATATGCAAAGCAACTTATGAAGGCAACATCATCCTATAATTCCGAGATCCTCACCATTCCAGAATCACACCAATGGTGTATTTAAGGGCGCTTGGTGGTACATCACATCCCAGTGACGACTGGGATAGAGGCTGGTTCTGTGGAGCTGACCATATAATCTGAAGACCACATCAGAGGCGACGAAACTTAGCACACCTCTCCAGAGTTTCTGGATTCAGCAGCTGCTTGATGGTGACAAAATTTGTAATCTGTGTACATTTTCGGAATATTGTAAATAGGAGTGATGAGATAAGCCTAAGAGATCTGAAAGCCTAAGAGCTTTTACAGATCAGGGGGAGTTGAGGGAATTTGTACTCTTTTCCCTTAGCTATGGTTTTTCCCACTGGGTTTTCCATAGCCAAAGGTTTTAACGAGGCAAATCAAATCAACTCTGGATCCCGAAGTATCCATCCCTCTGTGACGCTCAGAATCCAGAAGTATTCATGAGCAGAGTCACTTGTATAAATCAGGGGGAGTTAAAGAGCGTTTGCACTCTTTTTCCTTAACTATGGTTTTTCCCACTGGGTTTTCCATAGCCAAAGGTTTTAACGAGGCAAATCTCACCAACTCAGGATCCTGAAGTATCCACCCCATGTGAGACCCATGCAGGCTCAGAATCCTGAAGTATTCATGAGCAGAGTCCACAACTATGGCTGGATAAGGGGGAGTGTTGTAAATGGGTATTTACTGGGTTGGATGAGTTATTGGGCCAACCCAAGTGTTTGGGCCCATATCTGTATAAGCCCACTTGTATTCTCCCCTTTGGCTATAAATATAAACCTGAGGGCTCCCCCCTCAATAGTTGATTCATAACATGATGCAATTTATTCATGATATTCCAAATTAAATTGACATTGAAAGTAAATCATGGTTGAGGACTTTTTTTATTAAAAAAATTCAGAAAAAAAATTGTCAAACCAAAAAATATGGCCTTTATTCATACGTCCAACCCCAGGTCTTGCTTAATTTTCCATTAAACTAAGATTACAGAGTTCTCATTTATCTTGAGTTCTCCCACATCTCAAGGATACCTTTGTAAACTCCAATCAAAGGTGCATGCATGCATATCATTCCAATTTCCAAGAAATAGAATATTTTACCTAACTTATTAAACACGGTGCATGCATGCTGCAGCTGCAACCGGTCCAATCAAAACCATGCTGCCTCTGCTCTCGTTGGACCCAGAGAATCTGTATTCCTGAAAATGAAGTGATATTTATTGAGGGTTACTATCTACACCGGGAACCCGGTGCAAGGAAAAGACAACTTACCAAATTTAACAAAAAAAACAATCAAATTTCAATCCCATCATCCCCTCCCATTCAGTTGCTTTCTCCTTCGGGAAAAAACATCACCTCCCTACACCGAATCACCGGTGTAGGGAGTCATTCTCTATTTATTTTTCTGTTTAGAACCCCAAGGGGGAATTAAGTAACAATATATCAGGCAAGGATTCGGTGCTTAAATGACGCCAAGTTGAGATGGTCAACATTATGATTTATGATTATGGCGAATTTTTTTTTACTAGGCATTTATAAAGGGCCCGAGAAGAACCGCGTGGACCCGCGCCGAACACCGAAACTGACGCCGCAACGACATACATGCATGTGGCATGAATACTAAATTGGGAGTTGCTTCGCGCGTCTATCGTTTTACTCCTTGCACAACTATTTATTTATAAGTTTGTCATTTAAAATTTACACATCTTCTTTGCTTGTCTCCCCCGTCGTCTTTGACGGATTTTTAGGGGTTGGAATGGACGATGTGGAAGAGGGAGATGGTTGGAGGGGATATGTCACGGCGGACGGAGAGGTTGGGGGCAGGGCTGGGTAGTCGGCAGAGGAGGCGACGGAGGGGCTGGGGAGGTCGGACGATGGGGTGGCGGAGAGGGAGGGGGCACAGAAGGGGCTGGGGAAGATGAAGAGGGTCAGTAAAGGAGGGCAGAGCTGGGTTGTCGAAGAAGGGGGCGGCAGATGGGCTTGGGAGATCGGATGATGGCACGACGGATGTGGAGGGTGCAGCGGAGGGGGCGACATTGCCGCTTGCCGACGGTCAGCCATTTTACTCACCACACACAATAGTGGATGTTAAGTGACATCTAACAAAATTTCTCTTAAATATCATCTAAAAGTTCATTCTTCGTTTGAATTGCATACTTTTTTTTGGAGAATATGCTTTATCTTTATTGATACTGAGAAAAGGTAAAAGGATCTAGGGAGGGCGACAGAATGTTAGTAGTGCAAGGCAAAGGCACAGGCGCCTTCCCTTGCCCCTACATGACATCTACCCCCTACCTGAGCTCCCAATATATCATACAAGGAATACAAAAGCGCACAAGCGCTCTAAGCTAACAACCCCCAGTTAAAGCAGGGTATCACGCTCATCCTCTCGGTCCCACTCAGTGTGCCTCAAGGCAATCCTGACATCATCTGCAATATCCTCAAACAGTCGAGTCTGAATTTGATTAACCCCTTCGAAAATCCTCATGTTCCTCTCTCTCCATATATGCCAGGTCATCACAGCAAGAACAGTCTTGACCAATCTTCCTATATTGCCCTTCCTATGAAAGTGAGAGAGTATCAGATCGTCCAAACCTGCTAACTGCATACTTAATTGTCAGTGATCTATATGTTTTAAATATATGTACATTACCAAATATCTTATACTTTGCAATTTTTTACGGTGTATTTACCAAAAAAAATCCTAACGTTTGGGGTATCTTTCAAGTTAATACCCTAAACTTTTAAGTTGTACAGATTTAAACCGGCCCTAACGTTTTATGTCGGTTTTAACTTGATATCTTTTTTATCTTCTGTGAACACATGGCAGTAGGTGATGAAATTTGGACGATTATACCCCTCCCATCATTCTTAATAGCGGAAATCACAAAAAATACCTAACATTTGAGATATATTTCAAGTTAATACCCAGAACATTAGCAAAATTGTCTCATATGGCCATCAACGTATCGATGAATCTACACATTTTCAAACTGCCTCCTAAAGCCGCCCATCGCTGGTGGCTCATCGCTGGATGCAACACTCTCCATGACTGCCTTCAGTGCTTCTTGAACTGACTCCTTGGACTATTGCAGCTGACTCTGATCTAAATTCTCATCTCCAGTGATAACCAACACATTCTTGAAGCGACCACCAAAGATTGTGAGCTCGGCATTGAGTGGCCGGGGCTACAGAGCGTTAAGTGCCTTGATGAGTTCAAGGAGAAGACTAGCGTGATCGTCACAACACAAAGATGCTTTCATGATGAACTTGTTCTCATCATCAGTTGTGGCATCGACGGTGAGCTCGTCGGATTCCGTTAGTAACGGTCTCTTTTCGATGATTTCGGATGTTTGACTCTTCAGCTCCTTGATGAGATGGATGACTTCTGCTATCAATGAGACCTTGTTTGTCCACCGACATAGAAAACAATGAGAATTGAAACTATTCATGCATGAACAAATTCATTGGTTATTGGAGTTTGTTTTTCTGACAGTTAGAGATAGAGCTTGCTTTTGTCTCTCTTCACTTCGGCAGCACAGAAACACTCTTTTGTTAGCTACAAGCTTTTTGTTGTTGTGCTCCTCCCTCACTTATGGTATCTCCTTACAAGGCTATTCTCTCTATAGGCTCCATGAATTTTTCAAGATCATGCCATAAACTTGTAGGTTTAAATTCTATCATTATTGCTGGTAATTATGGATGAATTTGGATATGCATGGTACTTACTTTGGTGGTACTAGGCAACAATTTGCGTAACTTAGCAAAATGAGCATTGATTTGCTCCATGCGCCTGTACTTGGCCTCATTGTGGCTCTTCGACGCAGCTAGGGCCTTGGCATCCATGTGCTCCATGCGCCTGTGCTTGGCCTCGTTGTGGCTCTTTGATGCGGCTAGGGCCTTAGCATCCATGATCTCTTGTGCGGTCATCTTACCTAATTTGGAATGAATGCTGCTTCCAAAAGGCAAGGAGAGCGAAGGGTCACCTTGGCCATAGGCCACGTAGTTACAGAAGCCAGAAGCCAACCCTAATGGATCATCATGGTAATCAAACTGAAGTGAAGAAGAAGCCCCCTACTGTACAAATGTTTGCTGTAGAACAGAATAATCGATAGTTGCGGTGTTTGAGACAGAGGAGGAAACAGCGAAAGCCAAGAAGACATGAAATAGCGATCACTAGGGTCACGAACGAGTTGGTTGTTTGATTGAAATTTAGGGTAAATTGGACATGAGAGAATTGGTGCTACTTGGGGATGATCTTCTGTTTCTTGGTGGAAGCCTTGGAACAAGCAGATGAAGCCAATGAAAAAGCTCAAGAAGGTAGCAGTGCAGCGTCGGTGACGTGAGCGCACGGCATGCTGCTTGCCAGATGAGGTCATAATCTACATCATCCTCCCTTGGATTCCCTTCAAATCCCTACACCGGCTCATGTCCATGAGCAAGAATTGGAGTCTAGCCATATTCGACGATCATCTGTTCAAGATACTGCAACATGGGCTCGTATCTAAACATTGCTCGGTTTCTCTTGATGCCACGAACCAAGGCCTCTTGTTTCTAGACGGCACGCTCATTAGAGGCGAGGTTGTCAAAGTGCCTGATGCTTCCATGAGATTCATAGGAGACGACGTCGATGTCCTAAACATCTTGGCATCCACCAACGGGCTCCTCTGCCTCCATTACCAACAGGATAGGTGCAAGAGGTTCTTGTACCTCTGCAATCCTGTGATGATGAAAGGAGACCACATCCCTCTACCAAGCAACTTCTGTAGGTACGAATCCATTGTGCTGGTATACGATCCATCAAGGTCTTTAAACCATTAAACGATGATCCATCTGATGTTTAGCAATGTGAGCAGCATCAATAGGGTGGAGTACCGGTTTGAGGTGTTCTTGTCTGATCGCAGAGAATGGGTCAAGCACAAGGATCAGGTTGTGGACTTAGAGAATAGCATATGGAGGGACACCAAGAACGTTTTCGATGGTGGAGTCATGTACTGGAACTGAACGAGCATCATATTTGAACCAAAAAAGCATGATAGTGGCTTACAGAGGTTGTCGCCAATGATGAAGGCCTGAGTGTGTATTAACTTGAAAGATACCCCAAATGTTAGGGTATTTTTTGTGAGCTTGGATCAGTGACAAAACGGTTATAATTTAACGACGGCACCGTCTGTTAGCCTAAACACACAAAAAGGTACTATTGTGTATGACTTAAAAGTTCAGGATATTAAGTTGAAAGATACCCACAAACGTTAGGGTATTTTTTGTGAATTCCTCTTTCTCACTTACGAACCTAGTGGTCATTAATGTTTTCCTATTTTTGAACCATTAAATATTTTACCACGTTAGGGTATTTTTTGTGAATTCCCCTTTCTTACCACATTATTTTATGACTCAAAAGATTTTTTTTAAAATTGTTATTCATACATAATGATAATGTTTCATTTGTTCGTGGATAGCAAAAGATTGTATTATACTTGGTTGTTATGTATTCTTTATGCATGATAGTTGATTTTATTCATATGTTAAGATTATAAATATGTTTTTTCTTAGAAATTGTACATTGGAATTGAAGATGCTTATTGATTACAATTGTTGTTTTGGATATATTGTATGCTTAAATGTTACTTGTTTCTTTCTAGCTTTAATGTCGGGAGAGTAATACCTCCATGAGATTAATGCATTAGTACAGAAGGAATAAGTATGATCTCTTTTAATTCAAGCTTCAATTCATACTAAATTGAAATATATGCATGAATGGATATTGAGACAGACTATTAATTATGTTTGAATTCATCGAATAATTTAGTATGGCATGCTATAAATATTTGAGACATTTTCTTTTTAATTATGTTTGCATATTGTTTATTATAATTAGTATTATTCTCTCAGTATGCTACCTTGTACACATGGTGTAATAAATTTTTTTCACTTGGTATCTCACACTGTAACGCCCCGCTCCCCGGGATACCCAATAAGTACGAATCCGTATCAGGTATTTCCGAAGAGGCGGGTGTTACGAAGGAAATACAAATTTCAAAACTCAAGCATCAGGTCCACTGCGCACTGCTGGGATAGTACCTGAAGCATTCAAGATATCACAGAAACACAAAAGAGACAACAATCCAAACACTGATATATATACACAAAATGTTTATACAACTTCTCCATACAAATCCCTTATACAACATAACAGCTCACATCTCGCTAAAGTACAAAACACACACTTCCAGGCCTCTCACACACTCACACCACTCTCAACTCCATCCAACTCCGACCAACTAGACTAGTGGGCCTCCAACTCCATGAACCACACCTGAAAAATATCAACGGTAACAAGTCACAGCGTGACCCAGTAGGATGTCCAAACCCAACTCACATGGTGAACACGGATGCAATGCACTAAGCACTAAGTTGGAAACTAACTCATGGCATATCATGGCAAACTCATGTGAAAATGTAAGTGGCCTCAATAACAAAACACATACCTACGGCAAGAGGAAAGCCTGCAAAACAAGTGAGTACCACAGATAGAGAAGTGAACTGCAATATCAAAACTGAAACCTAGCATTATAACATCATCCAGGTACAGTCACTAATAACAACATCTGATATTGCTCTAAGTAGGCTTGAACTTACTAATAGTTATAAGTAAACTACAATTCTTATTTCAATTTGAGTGTTCCCAAGGACTCCTTCACTAAGTTTATGGAAAAACACCTTCCTATTGAAACGGAACCAAATTGATATGGAAATCAAGTTTGCATAAAGGGAGCTTGTAGGAACTCATAGGTGAAGATAATTAAGATTCCTACACTCTCTAAACTTCTAACTTGAAAGTTGTCAAAGACCCTCTTGCTAACTTTTCTTTTATACTAATTTTCCAAATGAGTGTTCATTTAAGCGTGGAAATTTAAGGAAGCTAGCAAGTGGCATGTTGTGCGGTATTCCTAGCTTAAGTTTCCAATGCTTAGGATGTTGCGGAAATACTTATAAAAATTTCGACAGAGTTTCTCTTGTATTTATCAACATTTTCCAATTACAACATAAGTAATATTTAGAAAGAAACCTGCTATAATCATAAGAAAAATATAACACTGCTCAAGAACCATAGGAGAAGTGCCATAAAGGAATGTAGGGACTAGCATGCACTACAATTAAGAATCAACATAACCCACCTTAAGATCTTTGATGTAGGAATGCAACATTCTACATCTTTTCCATTAAACTTCGCAATTTTCCAAACAAATTCCAAACAAAACTCATGGACAAGTTTAATTAGTAACTATTCTTTCACACCAAATGAAGAGCACATAACTCTACTCTCATTAGCACAATTTGCCATGAAGTTAGTAACTTTGAACATGATCCAAGAATAAATGACCAACTAAAGCATGACTACTTCATTCAAATGACAACGACTTATGCATATCTCATATTATTGCTAACTAGCCTTGATGCAATGGGAGTAACTTCTTCATAGCAATTATGCATCTTTACAGGGGCACGTAAGTTATTTTTTTGTCATATTATAATTTTAATACTTTATATTATTTGTTGTCATCATCAAAAAGCGGGTGAGTGTTGGGATATTGAGACCCATCCCAGTGGTTTTGATGGTGTACACAAGTGATATGGGTACTAATGTGTTTAATTCAAGCGTGTATATATGTTAATGATTATTTTATAGCCATGAAGTTTGAGTGCATCGAAAAGCTAAATGCAGGACTTAGAAACCATGATCGGAAGTCTACTTACGAGCTAAGAAATGAAGCATTTGATGGCTCAACAATATGAAGTATATGAAGACTTAAGATCAAGATAAGATGGCTCAAGTCAAAAAATCGAAGAACGAGAGCGAAAGATGTGTGTATTAATAAGTTGTGTATTTAGAATGAAAAAACCAAACTCTATACACACACAAAAATTTCTACAAAAATAGCTTTTAAATATATTTTATCATATAATATTTTAATATAATTATAAATTATTTTTCAAGTATTTTCTAGTAGAAGAACTCCAGTATCCAGAAATAGCCGACTATCTGTGTGAGATAGTCCACTACTGGTAGCCAAATTTGCCTACAACTCTCTGTCAAAATAATAGCTGGCTATTTTTAAAAATAGCCGACTATCTAGGTGAGATAGCTGACTATCCACCAGAATAGTCGACTATCTGGGTCAACCCTTAACAAATTTAACAGTTTCGCTTGATTTGTGCTAGTCGTTAACAAGCCATTGGAGTTGACTTTTTGAGCTGATTTTAAGCAGATTTTAAGTAGATTTTGTGCTATTTTTTATCTTTAAATAGCTATAATTTCATAGGTTTTCATATATAAAAAATTATTCATTTCAAAATCAAGTCTATTGCTCAAAAGTTTTCAAGGCTCTCTCATTTTCTGAAAGTTTTCTTAGACCATTGCTTAATTTCTTTTGTGCTCAAATTTTTGATTTCTTTCTAATTGTTTCTGGCCTAACACCAATTTGATTTAATCTTCAAAGCTTATAGCTTTTATTTTTGAGATTCAAATTACAAGTTTTATTTTTTGATCTTTATGTTCATCATTTGTAAATCTTTTTCAAAGATTAAGTCTTGAAAATTGATCTCTAAAAGTTCAAGTAATAATATTTTAGAAGATCAATTTCAAGTTATTTCTTTTGATCACTTTTGTGATTATTCATATATTTTATTTGATCAAAAGGATTTTGATTTCTTTTAGCCACGATATTCACAAATATATATATTAGCTATAGGAATCATTGTATTTCATTTTTATAATTTTTTGTGAAGTCTTTGAAGAAGACTTGGAAGTTGTAAGTTCCATGTGAAAGGAAAAGTTTGTAGTTGTGTTGGAAATTCTTAGTTGAGTTGTAACTAGGTGAGTGTGTTGGAAATTCCTAGCGAGTGAAGCTAGGTGATTGTATTACAATTTGCAATAGTGGATTAAATCCCGAGGGAGGTTGGGGACTGGATGTACCCAGGGTGGAGAACCAAGATAAATTCTTGTGTCTGCATTGTGATTATATTCTCATTGCTCGTCATTATATTTTACATGCATGTGACTTATATTTCCGGTGTGATATTTATACAATTGCAAGATCTATTTTTGTGTTGATTAAGTACTAATCGAGGTAACTCTCATTAGAGACTTAGGCACCTTTTAGAAGGGTTCACTTTACGTGAAATTTTTTTATATATTTATACAACACTATTCAACCCACCTTCTAGTGTTCATTACTACATAACCGGCTTTCAGCCACAGACAAATCCGTGGCTGAAAGCCAGGGTTCCATGTCTGAAACGTTACGGCCATGGAAAAAAATTCTGTGGCCGAAAAGCCATGGCCGATACCGTAATGGCTAATACCCTCTTTGCCCATGGAACATTCTGTGGCCGATAATCTGCCACGAAATAACGCCCACGGATGTCCTTGGCCGATAATTCGAGTAAACAATTATATAAAGTTATCGGCCACGGACAAATCCGTGGCCGATAGTACTATACGGCTACAGCAACGTCTGTGGCTGATAGTTATTAGCCACGGATAATGTGCACAAAGTTGACGTAAACCGTGCACACAAATCGTGGGCGAAAACCTTCGACCACGGACTTTTTCGTGGCAATAAATATTCATCGGCCACGGATTTGTCTGTGGCCGATACATTATTGGCCACTGTTTGTGTGCACGAAACCGTCAACTTTGTGCACATTATCCAAGGCCAATAACTATCGGCCACAGATATTACTGTGGCCGTATATAACTATCGGCCACGGATTTGTTCGTGGCTGATAGTTTAAAATGATTTTTTTAAAATACAGAATTTCCTACATACAACAATATCCATTTATAACAATAAAAAGCGTACCTGTATACAACAAATTAAAGTAAACAACTAAATAAAATTAAATGCACAAAATGCTCGGAAAAAACGATCGCGTTAAGTATATAATACAAAGCCGCAGTTTAAATAAATAAACAAACAAAAATAAACATAATGTACGCAGTTTATACAAATAATCATATAAAAACAAAAAAATGCCCGCTATCGATCGCCATCATCGCCATCGACATCGGCACCAAGCATGCTCTCGACCGCCATCGCCACCATGGCCATCGTCACCATCGCCCCCAAGCCCGCTAGCGAACGCCATCACCATCTCCATCTCCACCATCGCCCCCAAGACCGCTCCCCTCGCCAAGCCCGCCACAACTGCCACCCTCAGGTCCAGAAGGACCTCCATCACCAAGACCACCCTCAACATATTGACCCTACCAAATAATAATAATAATAACTTAGACTGTAAAACAAAAAATATAATAAACAAATAAACACACCAAATTATATACCATGAGAAGAAACACTTATAAAATTTGAGTTTGCCCAGAAACGCTACCAAATTTGAGGCTGCCCAGAAATTGCCCAGAAGCTGGGCAGAGCCAAGCGTGCCAAGCGTGCACTTGAGTGCACATGTGACCCGGCCGAAAACGAAGGGCACGCGCTCAGGGCAGAGTCTACCCAATTTTCTGGGGAGACTACTGCCCAGAAACTGGGCAGGCTATGCCCAGTAATCTGGGCAGACTACCCAGAAAACTAGGCAGAGTGCTGCGTAGTTTCTGGGTAGACTTCTGCCCTGTTCTGGGCAGATCACTCTACCCAGAGTGCGCATGCGCCCTTCGTTTTCGCATTCACACGTGCATGGCACGCATTCACAGTGCACGCTTGGCACGCATTCACACATGCACGCTTGCCACGAATCACGGGGAAACTCCACTATGCGACTCATTCTAACCTTAACACTAACACTAGCCCTAGCCCTAAAGCATAGCCCATGTTGATATTTATGTGTGTGTTTTGACTTTGATCCATGTGCACTATATGCACAGGTAATTTCATACGCAGACTGATGTCTCATTATATTCCACGTTTTATCTATATGATTACACGTCAAAATGATTGCTCAATTACATATTTCATATGCTTTTACGCTCATAATTGAAACTATTAAACTTTAAGAGCATTTGGTTGCATTTCAGGGAAAATCGAGCAATTTGGAGTTTATTGGAGGAGAGAGCACGTGCTTCGACAGCGGACCTCCTGAGGCGCCGCGTTCGGTGACTCAAAGCTGCTGGGGAGCTAGGAAGGGGCAAGAGAGAAGGAGCGAAGAAGAGGAGAATGAAGAAAGCATGGTTCTATAGTACCATAACTCATGGATTCCAGATCGCTCGATCGAGCTATGATGCGGTGAAGGAATCGAGCGACCCGAAGTGCTGGAAACAGGACATCCGTGCACTCTTTTCAAATATTCTATCACCTACAATTTTTCATTATTTTTATGATATTTTTTCCTGATAGTAGACTTCAAGGCGGTTCCAACGCAACCAAGAACGTGCCAATCTAAGGTCGGATGAGCTCTGTGGAATTTTTCCAAGCTTATGCTGCAGTGCTAAAATCTGTTCTTGACCTCCTACTTGACCGAGCAACCACCTACTCCGAGCAGCTACCTACTTGACCGAGCAGGACCCAACTCAGTTCGAGCAGGCAGAGCGATGTTTTGGACAATGAATCCAGACTTCTGACGACTCGACCAAGCAACTACCTACTCGGTCCGAGCAGACCCTACTCAGTCCGAGCAGGTAGAGCGACGTTTTGGGCAATGGATCCAGACTTCTGACGACTCGACCGAGCAGCCACCTACTCAACCGATCAGCTACCTACTCGACCGATCAGGCCCTACTCGGTCCGAGCAGGCAGAGAGCGGTTTTAGACGAGGAATTCAGATTTCCTGACGACTCGATCGAGCAGCTACCTACTCGACCCAAGTCGCCGCGGGCCCTGAACTTAAGTTGCGTTTGGATTTGGCTTTGGGCACGATTTTTAGAGGGTTTTTTGGGTTGTTTGCTAGGGTTTTAGGGGGGGATATATATTTGAATGGTAGTCGTCAATAGGGAGGGCTTTTGGAGAGTTTTTAGGGAGTTTTTTGGAGACGATCTTTTGGGAGTTAAGCTATGCCCTAGGCCCCTCCCTTGTATCAAGATAAGTACTTCTGTCCTCTTTAATTCCATTATTATTTTCTTTGTGATTTATTATTGAATATCTTTTTGATGCATGCTATGATGAATTTTCTTGCTATTATTGAATCTTCTATTGCTTTTCCTACGATGCATGAGTAATTCCATATAGGGCTAAGGGATTAGCGCATGAATCTTAGGATTTAGATATAAAGTTGGGATTTTTATGATATGTTGGATATAAAAGGGGTTGTATTTTGGTTGATCTAGCAAAATCCCTAGGAGAACTCGTACTGAGATCGTGTCCACGGTCGGTGGAATCGATTAGCTTAAGTAGTATCCTACGGATTTAATTAGGGAGTTAGTCGATTCAACCGAGGTACGTGACCACGCCTGGCTCGTGCCTTGATGGGATACACCGACGAACTATATCACTAATTGACGGCTACCACCATTGCGTCAATAAGAGCCACCAAAATACCTCGAAGCTCTAACCCACGAGAGTGATACGAGTTGAGAGCGTTGGAACCACGAGAGTGGTGAGAACTTTGTATATCCTTAATGCACGTATCGTATGCGCCCATCGCGAGAGCGGGGTTAATGCGATGCGTTAGATTCATGATGCCCATATGCATGAATTCACTTTCTAGATGCTACAATTCCCTAATAAAACCAATGCAACATAAGAGTCCTAGCCTAGCGTCGACATCCGACGGTCCTAGTGGCGAGTCCTAAAGACTTAGTCTTTTTATATTTTATTCTTTTATATTGTGTGGAATCTCTTGTTTGCGATATCGAGTGACACGACCTTCGCATCCATCACCATTACAACATTCCATATTCCACATCCACCAATAAACCCGCAAGTCTAACTCAACCTAGGAGTAGATAGGTAGTGTAGCACCGCTTCCCCGTGTTTGATACCCGCTTGCCACTATACCATGCGCTTGCAGTAAACGACATTATTTTGGAGTTAGTTCAGGGTCGATCAAGTTTATGGCGCCGTTGCCGGGGATTTATCTCCGTGTAATCCGTGCCATAACTAGGTCGCTCTAGGGTTACATTTCGGACGCATCAAGTTTATGGCGCCATTGCCAGGGTGGCATTTCGCCATATTATCTATTTACTACAATTAGGTTGATTAGATTGCGTAAAAAACAAACAAAAAAATAAAACAAAACAAAAAACAACAAACAACAAAACAACAAAAAAACATAAAGAGATTTTTACCCACCACCTGCTATTATTATCTATATCTCTCTTTGTACCACTGACGTCTTTTTCAGGTTGTCTACTTTGCTTGATCAGGTACAGTTAATGCAGTGATGGTGCTTCCAAGGATGCGATCGGGTTCTATACGATCCTATATATACCTCTCTACATTCTATCGGGCTGATGGAGAGTCCTTCAGAGAAGAATTGTGCAAGTTCGAAAGAATGTTAGGGATGTTCCATACGGAGTCAGACCATGAGTTGGATAGTTCCAAGCTGTTTGATATCTTCGCTGGAAGGCTAAAGGGACCCTCACATTAGTTTATGAAGAGGATGCAAGTGGTAAAGTTCAGTGATCTGCAGTTGGCAGCAACCTTGGAGCAAATCATAGATGATGCTCGATCTACCGGTTCGCTAACAGTTACGGTAGGTAAACCATCCGACCAAGTATTCATCGATTTTGTTATGGCTAATGTCTCTGATGCAGGTACTATCATAGTTGGAGTGTATGCTTCACTTGAAGGTGATCATATCCACCTTTACACCATCAACACTCCACAAATAGAGACATCTGAGCTGCAGGAGGAGGACACATATATGGACCTATTGAGAAACATTGTCGACGTAGTTCGAGAAACTGGTTCATTAACAATAACGGAAGGTGATCCTTTTGAGCTCGGATTCTAAAACGTTATTACTCATCGTATCTCTTCCACAGGCACAATTGATGATGGAGTCTACGCTCTACTTGAGGGGCACAAGACCCACTTTTATACCGCGATCGAGATACATGAGCCCATAGAGCCACCTGCACCTACTACTGAGAAGGCCAAGACACACCATCCGGTGCCTCGAGTTCCAGGACGAAAACGAAGATATAAGCGTAAAAAGGAGAAGATGAAATTCACTTTTCCTACCATACCAGAGGAACCCGAGGAGGAGGCCGAACCAGTGCATCGCGAGGAGGCCGAGCTATATTTATTTTACATATTACACACGGAGCCAGAGACTTTCACCGAGGAGGTCGTGTGTCGAGACGAGGACACATCCATTCATGAGGATCCCGAGCATCACCCTCCTCCTTCAGAGCTTCCGTAGCCACCTCATCCTTCCACTGACTCTGAGGACCACCCACCAGAGCTTACTGCTCCCCTTCAGAGATATCTCTTCACCCCCTCATTTCCTACATTTGATTCCCCTCCTGTGTATAATGTTTTTTATGATTCAGATTTTGATGACTCATTGAACCTTTTACAGGATACATATACATATGATCAAGAGGTATGATGGGACGTATACAAGGAGGAGATCGAGGAGTTAGCACACATTGATGCTGTTGACTATGATCAGGAGGTGTGATGGGATAAGTCTGACGATGATGAAGAGTTGCCTGATGAGACCCACGCTTATATGCCAAAGCTACCTGAACAACCTAAGGCGAACAACGAGGAGTTGATCGACGTGGTGCACGAGAGTGAGATTTATTTCTAGGGAAGTGTTGTCAACTGTCTTTAATTTTAAATAATTGTATTGATGACCCTCTTTGGAATACATTTATTTTGGGGAAGAATTATCCACATCAGATTGATGCGGCTTATCTCTTGCAGGGTACAGGTGAAGTCCTTGGAGAGATGCTGGGATCCGCATTGCTGGAATCTGATGGAGTCTGTGTATGCATGCACCTAGCAGAGCCACGGAAGGAGAAGTTGGAACAGTTGCTTGCACCGGCAAAGATTCTGGATCCGCCTTTTGCTATAGGTGATATCAATCCAGTAGTGTAGTATTTTATGCTTTAAATAATCACGAATCCTCTCGGCAGCGAGAGGACTGTATAGGATTTTATATGCTTTCTTAGTTTAATAAATTCACCACATATGATGACTCAATTATCTTTTGCACCCAACCCACTATTTATCATCCATGCACACCCTTGTATCTGGCGCTTATTTCGCTTCTCTCCCCAATTTTTATCTGATGTTTAAGCTTGGGAGAGAGAGACTATTTTTGTTGAGTGGCCCCCATCTTGTCGTTATCCTCTATTTATATCATACACACATTGAGGACAATGTGATGTTTACGCTTGGGGGAGTGCATAGTGCATGCACTTTGCCTCATCGTGAAACACACTTTGAAATTTCCATATGAACCATGTTCACTTCTATATTTATGTCTCATATGCTTCATTTTCTATGAAATATCATGGATTTATTTTTTTATGAACTCTGATATATGTTAGATTAGAGTTAGATTTCTTGATTAGTGTATCTTTGTTAATATGCTTTTTCATAGTAGAATCCATAGTTTTACAACTATATTATCGAAACAGTTAAGCTAAAAATGAATGAATCAAATTTGAAATTAATCATTTGACTCCTGCGTGATTTGATTGATAATTCTATTGCTTCATGGATGTTTAGTGATTCAAAAAGAGATAGGATAACCCCACGACAACCAAAGTAGTGATGATTAGGATTCCTGAAACCGAGCCATGTCTAGATTCTATGCTTTTTCTTTTTCTTTTGTGAATAGCCAATAAATGATCTTTGATCATGTTTTGCATTCCATCACGTTTACGTGAGTTTGCAAAAATCTCAATAATGCAAAAATTAAACAAATATCCTGAATAAAAGGCCATAGGGGTTCTTCGTAACCCAATGCCCTAAGACCGTCTGGTCTGGGATGCATAGGCCGCTTTTTGTATATATTGAGTTATCTCGTGTATATAAAGAAAGAAAAATGCATAAGAAATATTCATATAGCCAAAAACAATATAAAAGTACAAAAATCCCATATCCTTATCTCCATTTCTATATAGAACAAAGACATGGCAAAGTTGATGGGTTCTAGGAGTCTTGAAATGGTCGTAGTGTGGTGATGCCTTACCTTGATTGAATTTGCTAAATTCATTACATGAAGCATAACAAAATACCATGCATGCTTGAAAACGTTTGATCATGACATATTATACTGCTTAGAGAATGAGTTGTGGACATTGGTTTCATTTCTGTGAACTTAGTATATTGCATGATAAACTATGATATGATATAACTCTACTCTCATTTTATCACTTATCAAGTTCATTACATTTATCGAAATCCACGTTAT
Organism: Scilla litardierei; assembly: GCA_030789695.1. Lineage (NCBI taxonomy): Eukaryota > Viridiplantae > Streptophyta > Magnoliopsida > Asparagales > Asparagaceae > Scilla > Scilla litardierei. The sequence goes on along the minus strand of CM061139.1, from coordinate 113,937,078 downwards.
TTTAATTTGAGCGAGATTTAATTATTTGTTGTGTATATGTGTTCTAATTTCATATTGACATGTGTTCACGAGATCTTGCATACCTTAGGTTCTTGTATTTTCTGAATTTAAGATTGAACCCCTTGTCTCCATTACACGCCACCGCCTCACATCTCCATTGTATCCCTCTCCCGTGTAGGATAAGTAAGAGTTAAGCTTGAGGGATTTTGATGTGTCATTATATTCCACGTTTTATCTATATGATTACACGTCAAAATGATTGCTCAATTACATATTTCATACACTGTTACGCTCATAATTGGAACAATTGTACTTTAAGAGCGTTTGGTTGCATTTCAGGGAATATCGAGCAATTTGGTGTATATTGGAGGAGAGAGCGCGTGGTTGATGTGTCATTATATTCCATGTTTTATCTATATGATTACACGTCAAAATGATTACTCAATTACATATTGCATACGCTTTTACAATCATAAATAGAACTATTGTACTTTAAGAGCGTTTGGTTGCATTTCAGGGAATATCGAGCAATTTGGTGTATATTGGAGGAGAGAGAGCGTGGTTCGACATCGGAACTCCTAAGACGCCGCGTTCGATGACTCAAAGCTGCTGGAGAGTAAGGAAGGGGCAAGAGAGAAGGAGTGAAGAAGAGGAGAATGAAGAAAGCATGGTTCTATAGTACCATGACTCATGGATTCCAGGTCGCTCGATCGAGCTATGATGCGGTGAAGGAATCGAGCGACCTGAAGGGCTGGAAACAGGAAAGCTGTGCACTCTTTCAACTCTTCTATCACATGATATTTTTCAGTATTTTTCTTATATTTTTCCCTGATAGTAGACTTCAAGATGGTTCCAACGCCACCAAGAACGTGCCAATCGGAGGTTGGATGAGCTCTGGAGAATTTCTGCAAGATGACCCTGCAGTGCTGAAATCTGTTCTTGACCTCCTACTCGACCGAGCAACCACCTACTCCGAGCAGCTACCTACTCGACCGAGCAGGATCCTACTCGGTTCGAGCAGGCAGAGCGATGTTTTGGGCAATGAATCCAGACTTCTGACGACTCGACCGAGTAGCCACCTACTCGACCGAGCAGCTACCTACTCGGTCCGAGTAGACCCTACTCGGTCCGAGCAGGCAGATCGACGTTTTGGGCAATGGATCCAGACTTCTGACGACTCGATCGAGCAGTCACCTACTTGACCGAGCAGCTACCTACTCGACCGAGTAGGCCCTACTCGGTCCGAGCAGGCAGAGCGCGGTTTTGGACGAGGAATTCAGATTTCCTGACGACTCGACCGAGCAGCTACCTACTCGACCCGAGTCGCCGCGGGCCCTGAACTTAAGTTGCGTCTGGATTTGGCTTTGGGCACGATTTTCAGAGGGTTTTTTGGGTTGTTTGCTAGGGTTTTAGAGGGGGATATATATTTGAATGGTAGTCGTCATTAGGGAGGACTTTTGGAGAGTTTTTAGGGAGTTTTTTGGAGACGATCTTTTGGGAGTTAGGCTATGCCCTAGGCCCCTCCCTTGTATCAAGATAAGTACGTTTGTCCTCGCTAATTCCATTATTATTTTCTTTGTGATTTCTTATTGAATATCATTTTGATGCATGCTATGATGAATTCTCTTGCTATTATTGAATCTTCTATTGCTTTTCCTACGATACATGAGTAATTCCATCTAGGGCTAAGGGATTAGCCTATGGATCTTAGGATTTAGATGTAAAGTTGGGATTTTTATGATGCGTTGGATATAAAAGGGGTGTATTTTGGTTGATCTAGCAAAATCCCTAGGAGAACTCGTACTGAGATCGTGCCCACAGTCGGTGGAATCGATTAACTTAAGGAGTATCCTACGGATTTAATTAGGGAATTAGTGGATTCAACTGAGGTACATGACCACGCCCGGCTCGTGCCTTGATGGGATCCACCGACGAACTATATCACTAATTGACGGCTACCACCATTGCGTCAATAAGAGCCACCAAAATACCTCGAAGCTCTAACCCACGAGAGTGGTACGAGTTGAGAGCTTTGGAACCACGAGAGTGGTGAGAACTTTGTAAACCCTTAATGCACGTATCATATGCACCTATCGCGAGAGCGGGGTTAATGCGATGCATTAGATTCATGATGCCCAGACGCATGAATTCACTTTCTAGATGCTACAATCCCCCAATAAAACCAATGCAATGTAAGAGTCCTAGTCTAGAGTCGACATCCGACGGTCCTAGTGGCGAGTCCTAAAGCCTTAGTATTTTTATATTTTATTCTTTTATATTGTGTGGAATCTCTTGTTTGCGATATCGAGTGACACGGCCTTCACATCCATCACCATTACAACATTCCGTATTCCACATCCACCAATAAACCTACAAGTCTAACTCAACCTAGGAGTAGATAGGTAGTATAGCACCGCTTCCCCATGTTCGATACCCGCTTGCCACTATACCGTGCGGTTGTGGTAAACGACATCGTTTCGAAGTTAGTTCCGAGTCGATCAAGTTTATGGTGCCGTTGCCGGGGATTTATCTCTGTGTAATTCGTGCCATAACTAGGTCGCTTTAGGGTTACATTTTGGACGCATCACAGACCCAAACACAAAGTGTTATAGGTGATAGACTATATGGTTATAGATGATATATATATATATATATATATATATATATATATATATATATATATATATATATATATATAGATGATATATATATATATATATCATATATATATATATATATATATATATATATATATATATATATATATATATATATGATTTAATGTAGAACAGCTGCCACATGTGATAAGACACAAAAAAGTGGAAAGTACAAGCCCCACATGGACTTGTACTCGTTGGGGCCCACCTTTTTGTGTCTTGCACCTGATCCATTAGATCAGGTGCCACCTACTCTATATTAATCCCATATATATAGAATAATGGCTATCATACGCCATATGAGAGCCTCTCTCATATGCCCTCTCACATAAAGCACCCAAGTACATGCCCACATAGGCATGTACTTGGTTGTACTTGGGTGGTTTATATGAGAGGACGTATGAGAGATGCTCTCATATGGCGTTTGATAGCCATTATTCTCATATATATATATATATATGCATATATATATATATATATATGCATATATATATATATATGGTAAAGTGTTCCTAGGGTGACTCCCTAGATGAAATTTAAGGAGTCGCACCCATTTTTCCCCATATCCCACAATTTTTTTGTATTTTATTTTTCATGGGATTTTTCACATCATGGATGATCAATATACCAAAAATCAAGTCATTGTAATACTTTTAGAGCACACATCTACCCCTTGCAACTTCAACGGTCTAAAAACATGCTTAAAACCCCATGAATTTGCAAGGGATAGATGGGGCTCTAAAAGTATTGGAATAACTTGATTTTTTTTTGGTATGTTAATCATCCATGATGTTAACAACAATCCCAAGACAAAAATTTCTACAAAAAATGTGCGATATGGGGGAAAATGAGGGCGACTCCTTAGATTTCATCTAAGGAGTCACCCTAGGAACACTTTACCCATATACATATATATATATACATATGTATTTTGTGGTTAATGTCTAATGACTTTGAGGATGTATTTTGTGAGGCTCTCTGGTTTTTTTCATTGTGGATGGTTCAAAGGTAGAGAGTGACGACGCCTGTGTCCTATCCTCTCTCCATTGAGTCTATACTCATATGGAGGTCCAGTTTGTACTCACTTGTAATTTGTAGATTCAAATATATATATACTAACTCACTTTTCAAAAAAAATATACATATATATATATATATATACATATATATATATACACACACACACATATATATATAAATCCAAACACATCAGAGTTTGGATCTAATTAAGTTGTAGAATGGTATCATACTTGAAGTCCATGAACAGATAAATTAAGTCATACTCAAAGAGCGGATATCCTTCAGTCGTAGAACTACTGTTCTATGTAGTGCAGTGCTGATCCAACAAAGAATCAACAAATCTAGAATACAACAAAAAACTAGATCAAAATTAGATAGCTGTGCATGCATTAAGTAAGATATATTGATTAAAGACTAGACTGAGATACAAATCAGAACTGGGCTTGTTGGGTATGATATTAGTCAAGACAGTTGTACGAAGCATAAAGCTACAACAAAAACTACTGATACAAGCCTAACCTCCTAATGCCATGTTACTACGACTACTACTCTCAGCCTATGTTACCTCACCTCAACTATACTCATCACCATTGCAACTTGGCAATGCAAGTCACTCACCTCTCCTTCATTGCGACTGCCACTGAGGTGGTGATCGGCAAAGTACTAGAGGAGCAGATGGAAAGAGTGAAGAGGAGCTCTCTCACCAACCCCAGCATGGACAGTAATGATTCCGATGTGGGCATTGAAATTCGGTCCCCTGTCATGAACAAGAAAATGGTTAGATAGTAATAAGAACTTTGCGGAGATATTGTGAGGATGGGTTAGATCAGAAGGAAACAGTGTGTAGTACGGTTGTGATTTTAGGCGCAGTAGCAATAACTTTGGGGTCAAAAACAGCTAGTAGGTGGAGGAGGTGGGCGGTAAGTGACATGGTAGTAGTGATGTGTTTGTTGAAGTACTAAAGGGTCCTTAACCTGACGATGGTAGGATGAAGGTGGAGCCTTAGGGCTAAGGTTACAGTAATCCATGGATATTATGCCAGCAAAAGAATGAGTGTGTTATTGACTATCATGGAAGATGTAGCCCGAGGAAGAACCAGGCAGCACGTATGTCGTCTCGGATCTTGCATCATCGCATCAGGTACCGTGACTAAAGTTCTAGCCCATCAACACATCAACACTTACTTCCTCGGCCATCCTGCAGATCGAAGTCATGAAACTATCTTGATTAACATACCAGTATCGCTGATGTTGCAGTCGAGAAGGATGAAACCATGTCCACTTTGGCAGACATGGGTTTCCTTGTCGAGGAGGCATCTGCAGCCATTGGTAGGTGCAGTATGTTACGCAAAAATTGAAGGAGGAAGACCTTCAATTTTTGCGCAAGATACTGCACCTACCGATGGCTGCATATGCCTCCTCGACAAGTAAACCACATGTCTACCAAAGTCGACACGGTTTCATCCATCTCGGCTGCGGCATCAATGATACTGGTATGTTAATCAAGATAGTTCCATGACATCGATCTGTAGGATGATTGAGGACGCAAGTGTTGATGTGTTGATGGGCTAAAACCTTAGTCATGGTACCTGATGCGATGATGCGAGACAAGAGACGACATACATGCTGCCTGGTTCTTCCTCAGGCTACATCTTCCATGAAAACCCATAACACACTCATTATTTTACCGGCATAATATCCATGGATTACTCTAACCTTAGACCTAAGGCTCTCCCTTCATCACACCATCATCTGGTGGAGGAACCATTAGTAGTTCTGCAACCACTACACTACTACCATGCCACTCCCTATCCACCTCCTCCAACTACTAGCTGTTTTCGACCCCAAAGTTATTGCTACTACACCTACAACCCGCAACCTTACTGCATACTGTTTCCTTCTGATCCAACCCATCTTCGCAATATCTCTGTAAAGTTCTTATTACTACCCAACCCTTTTCTTGCTCATGAAAGGGGACTGAATTTCAACGCCCACCTCGGAATCATCACTATCCATTCTAGGGTTGGTGAGAGAGATCCTCTTCACTCTTTGCCTCTGCTCCTCTAGTACTTCGCCGAGGCGGTCGCAATGAGGGATATGTGAGTGACTGGCATTGCCAAGTCGCGATGGTGATTAGTATGGTTGAGGTTATGTAAGAGAGGCTGAGAGTAGTAGTCGTAGTAACCTGGCATTAGGGGGTTGGGCTTGGTATCAGTAGTTGTTGGCGTAGCTTTATGCTTCGTACAACTGTCTTGACTAATATCATACCCAACAAGCTCAGTTCTGATTTGTATCCCAGTCTAGTCTTTAACCAATATATCTTACTTAATGCATGCACGAATATCTAATTTTGATTTAGTTTTTTATTGTATTCTAGATTTGTTGATTACTTTGTTGGATCAGCACTGCACTACATAGAACAGCAGTGCTGCGACCGAAGGATAGCCGCTCTTTGAGTATGAATTCATTTATCTCCACATTGACTTCATGTATGATACCATTCTACAACTTAATTATATCCAAACTTTGATGTGTTTGGATTAATTAAGATTAAGATATATATATATATATATATATATATATATATATATATATATATATATATATATATATATATATATATATATATATATATATATATATATATATATATGGCATTATCTATCTTTACCCTTCACACACACACACACACACACACACACATCATCATCATCATCATCATCATCATCATCATCATCATCATATGATATACACACATATATATCCCACCTATAACCGTAAACCATATAGTCTTAAATCTGTGTATAATTCAATTTAATCTAAAACCATATTTGAATTGCCCTTTTGAGTAATTACTAGTCATTGCCCGTATCCATATGGCACAGTTTATTTAATGGCTGAGTTCCCCTAACAAATTTCAAGTTACCCCAAAATTTAAGTTTTCCCCCAAAATTTCAAGTTTCCCCCAAATTTAAGTTTCCCCCCAAAATTTAAGTTCCCCCCAAATAGTTTTGTTTCAAAATTCAAATTTCAAACCTCATACTCATATCAAATAGTTTTCCTCCCAAAATTTAAAAGCTCCCCCCTAAAACTTAGTCATTGTCCTAGTCATCAAGCCCTTATCCTAGTCATAAGCCCATTTATCCTAGTCACTTGTCCTAATAGGACAACATTCAAATTCTTCATCAAATATAGAATAGATATGGGGAGATAAACAAATTCATACTTTGCGACTTATAATCTAAATCCAAATATCACTTATAACCCTAAAACTTGTTAGGATTGTTCTTTATTATGCTAGTGTTACGAATCATAAACCTAATGACTAACACGGACGCATACACAAACACATAACACATATCATAAAAGGAATTGATACAGTAAATTATTACCTGCGTCGCTCTCATGCACCTGATAACCTCCATCTCTGCTAGATTAAGGCCCATACAGGACCGAAACAAGGCATTTTCCTCCTTCAGATTCCTCATATCCTCCACGACCTGTGTCAAGGTCGCCTGAACCTAAGCCATGCCCGAAATCTTGGTGGACTGGGGAGGCAGTGTGACACTCTCCTGCTGTGAAGAAGAACCGGCCGAGTACTCGTAGTCAGGCACGGAGCTACATGGGGGCCAGGGGTGCACGTGCCCCCCTGAAAATTGAGAAATGAACTAAGGTTAAATAAATTTGGTTTCCGTCAAAGACTAAAGAGAAAAGTAGCAGAGTGCTGGGTGAATATGTTCTTTCATTATAAGTTACGAGTTCGATTCCTGCTCCTAACAGAAAATAGTTTTAAAAAATGATCCAGCTTCGATTCATGGCCCTTTTTTTATTCCCACACAAATTTCGTGATTTTAAATGGCCACGTCCGATTCCTGGCCCCTTTTTATTCCCACACAAATTTCAAACCCTAGGTTAGGGTTTTTGTCCGATTCTTATTTTTTCTTCTTGAGATTTTTATCTGATTTGGGGGGAATTTGGTGATCCACGGTTTCGAATTCCAAGTCGTGTTATCGATGGTAGGTTTAGGGTTTTTACTCGATTCCTCTTCTTTTCTTCTCGAGATTTTTTGATCTGATTTGGGGGAATTTGTGAGTGAATCTGTGTTTTGATTCTTGGATTTGGGGAAATTTGGGGATCTGAATTTTTGATTCGTATTCTACTTTACTTGTGATTTTGTGCATGTATTGTCTGGTAAATTGGGGGAGATCGAGCGCCAACGGAGGGGCGTCTTAAAATCGGTGTGTTACGGGTTCTTTTTGGGATGTGTTTTTCGATTAATTGTGTTAGGGTTAGGTTTTGTTTGGTCAAATTCACATGTTTCTCTTTTAATTTTATTAAGTGTGGGCGTGTTTTTGTTTTCATTACTACACCTCACAGATCCATTGGTTTTAATTTCATTGGTGTATGTTAATATTGCTGCCATTGTCTAGAAATCTTATGCATTCCATGAAATAAATAATTCCTGAGACTATTAATGATGGAACTATTAGTATAGTTCAAGCTACAATGATGAATATGGTCTCTTTTGTGCATTGGGACGAAATTTGTAATTTGCAAATCGTTAAGACCATCTTGTCTAAGGATGTGTTTGAGTCAATGAAAATTTTCATTTTTGCTACAATTTTGCAATCAAAAAAATTATGCGATGCCCCTCCTAACTTTAATTCCTAGATCAGTCACTGCTCGTAATCGCGCTTCTCCGTGCCTCGCATCCGGTACCGATTCTTCCTCCGCCCTTCCAGTGTCCCCGCAATGATAGAGTCCTCGTCAACCCTAGTGAGAGGCCCCGTGGCACTCGAGCCTGCCTAAGACTGTGACCTCACCACATCTGCAGCATTGTGGACGGTCTCTTGAATAGAAAAGAAAAGAATTTATATACTTCATGCATTAAAACTGCATAATATAATGTAAACGTAATATTGTACTAATCGCCAGCGCCTGATTCTTTGCTAACTTATCGGGATCATTGTACTTCGGGTGGGCCTTAGTAAGTGTATGCTCCACCAAAGACTCGATCGGGCGGCCCTACAATCAAAAAGAAAAAATTAGACACATTCTAACATAACGTAAATTTTTGTTGCAAAATTTAATTAAAACATTTTACCTGAAGTGCCAACTCGTACCCAATCTGGCTGAAGCTCTTCGAGCCGCCATGATGCTCATAGACTCGAGGTGCACTGCGGTTGGCGGCGGTCGTTGCCGAAATTTTCTATATAATTATACAGTATGTCAGAAAACACATATATAAAATGAGAATAATGGGTATCATATGCCATATGAGAGGGTCTCTCATATTCACTCTCACATAAAGGGGGCAAGTACAAGCCCACATGGGCTTGTACTTGTTGTACTTGCCCCCTTTATGTGAGAGGGAATATGAGAGACCCTTTCATATGGCGTATGATACCCATAACCCCAACAACAATCCTAAACCTACCCCTAACCCAAACCCGACACCTAACCCTTAACCCTAACCTCAACCCTAATCTCAACCCTAACCCTAAGCCTAACCCTAACCCAAACCCTAACCCTAACCCCAACCCTAACCCCAGCCCTAACCCCAACCCTAATACTAACCGAACCCTAAACCAAATCCATATTCCTAAACCCAACCCTAACCCAACACCTCAACCTAACCCCAACCCCAAATCCTCACCCTCACCCCTACCCCTACCCCTACCCCTTCCCCCACCCCAACACTAGCCCCATCCCCAACCTTAGATTCAACCCCACCCATAACCTAACCCTTACCAAAACCCAAGCCCTAACCCAAACCCTAACTCGAACCCTAACCCTCAACCGAACCCTAACCCTCACCCTAACCCTAATCCTAACCCTGACCACATTTCTCGAGAGAGGGTGGTCGGTAGAGAGGGATGGGTCGGAGGGGGGTGTTTCATGGGGGGATTGGGGGAGTATGAGAGAGAGGGGTCGGAGGGGGCATCGGCAACAGCCGCCGCACCAGCTCCCGCTCTCCTCCTTCAGATCAGAAGGAGGCGAGGGGAGCTGGGGCACCGGCGGGGGCCGACGTCCCCTCCGACCAATTAATCATGCATTTAGGGAAAAAATGAATCTACACAGAAGGGGTTACCTTGTCGATCGATGCTTCGATGTGGCGGCTGACAACGTTGGCGTTGGCGTCTTCCTCCCCGGTCGGTGATCGACGTCTCCTCTCCTCTCTCATGATCTGAAATCGATCTGCACGGGGGGAAGGGGGAGTGGTGCTCACGCGGGCTCCCCCAATTTGGGTAATTTTTTTGATTGGCAACAGACTATTACCCACGGACATATCCGTGGCTGTTACTATTATGGGCCACAACAATATCACTAGCTAGAAAGTTAAGGCCACGGAAAATTTCTTCACTAAGAAATCGTGGTTGAAAATTATTGGCCACGGACATATCCGTGGCCGATAGTAGGATATCGGCCACGAAAACGTCTGTGGCCAATAATTCCATGGACTGTTTTTTTATTCAGTCACGGCTAGTTGGCCACGGACAAATTCGTGGCCTACTATCAGCCACGGATTTGTCCGTGGCCTACTAGCCGTGGCTGCAGACCCTTTTTCTACTAGTAGTTGTCTGCCATCCATATGGATCCTATAGTTGACTCCTTTTCATATATATAGAAAAATATCTAAAAAGAGTACTAAAACTTAATCTAATCTTTTCAAAATATTTTCAATTTTTTTTGAAGTTTACTTCAACTAGTAGCCTTAACATTCTAAGACAAGTTTATAAAAATGACACACTACTCACACTTTTTTTAGAGTCTTGGTGTCTTCTTTTAGTTTGACCAACTTGTCTTGAAATCTTGCACCTCCATAAGTTCTTGACTTGAGCCTTTAATCTTCAATTTGAACTTCAAGTATCTTGACTTTTCATATCTAGCTCTTGCTCTGTATCATCAATCCTAGTAAACTTGAATAAATTCCACGACTTTGTTGACTTGATTTTCTACACTCACAAATCAACTTACAAAAACATCATCAGCAACTATAATTGTTTGCTTATCATCAAAACTAACCTAGGGATGATGTAATAACCAACACTTTATGGGGTGTGAGTGAGTGAGTGAGAGTCCAAGAGATTGCGGAAGAGTGTGTGAAGGAAATTCAAATATTTTGATAGATGTGGGCGCACGGATGCATGCAAATCTTTGACTGATGCATGTGAATCTACGATGGATGCATGCAAATCTGCAACGGTTTCTTGGGGTGCCTTAGGGGCAGTGCGATGGATGCAGGTGAATTTGTGGTGGTTGCTTGCAAATATGCTTTATCAATTAACATGCATGATATGAATTCGTTTGGGGTTCACCTAAAGATCTATGATCTATAAATTAAAAAGAATGATTAAAGAAAATAAGCTTACCTAGGATTTGGGGCTCATTGGAGATTCGGTACCACACCAGGCTTGGGGTGGCCTAATGTAATCTTGAGGGGAGGACTGAGAGTGAGAGCGATTCTAAGAGATTTATTCAGAGAGCATGAGGGTTTGGGGGTCAGAGAGTGAAAGAGCATCCGGGATATTTCTCTAGAGAGCGTGAGTGGTTGAGGGTGAGATGGGGTGAGTTTGAGTGTTGATGTGATTTTTAGGGAATGCTGCTCAGATAAATATAAACCGAGTGTGTGTTGAAAAATAACATCCACTTTATTCTCCTAAAGAAGCCATGTGTTCTTGGGTGAGGTGGACCAATGAAAAACTGACACCCCAGAAGCACTTGCAGGCACGGAGCTACATGGGGGTCGGGGGAGCACGTGCCCCCCCCTAAAAATTGAGAAATGAACTAAGGTTAAATAAATTTGGTTTCCGTTAAAGACCAAAGAGAAAAGTAGCAGAGTGGTGGGTGAATATGTTCTTTCGTTATAAGTTGCGAGTTCGATTTCTGCTCCTAACAAAAAATATTTTTAAAAAATAATCCAGCTTCGATTCATGGCCCTTTTTTATTCCCACACAAATTTCATGATTTTAAATGGCCACGTCCGATTTCTGTCCCCTTTTTATTCCCACACAAATTTCAAGCCCTAGGTTAGGGTTTTTGTCCGATTCTTATTTTTTCTTCTTGAGATTTTTATCTGATTTGGGGGAATTTGGTGATCCACGGTTTTGAATTCCGAGTCGTGTTATCAATGGTAGGTTTAGGGCTTTTACTCGATTCCTCTTCTTTTCTTCTCGAGAATTTTTGATCTGATTTGGGGGAATTTGGTGAGTGAATCTGTGTTTTGATTCTTGGATTTGGGGGAATTTGGGGATCTGAATTTTTGATTCGTTTCTACTTTACTTGTGATTTTGTGCATATTGTCCGGTAAATTGGGGGAGATCGAGCGCCAACGAAGGGGCATCTTAAAATCGGTGTGTTACGGGTTCTTTTTGGGATGTGTTTTTCAATTAATTGTGTTAGGGTTTGGTTTTGTTTGGTCAAATTCGCATGTTTCTCTTTTAATTTTATTAAGTGTGGGCGTGTTTTTGTTTTCATTACTACAACTCACAGATCCATTGGTTTTAATTTCATTGGTGTATGTTAATATTGATGCTATTGTCTAGAAATCTTATGCATTCCATGAAATAAATAATTCCTGAGACTATTAATGATGGAACTATTAGTATAGTTCAAGCTACAATGATGAATATGGTCTCTTTTGTGCATTGGGACCAAATTTGTAATTTGCAAATCGTTAAGACCATCTTGTCTAAGGATGTGTTTGAGTCAATAGAAATTTTCATTTTGCTACAATTTTGCAATCAAAAAATTATGCGGTGCCCCTCCTAACTTTAATTCCTAGATCCATCACTGAGCACTTGATCCCGTTGATCAGGTGGCGTCTGATACCCATTAATCTATATGTATGTATGTATATGGATTATGGGGTAAATGATAATAACAGAGGAAAATTCTTGTGATATCTACACAAATTATTTTGGGTTGATGTACACATTCTAAAACCCAAAATATGGGAGAACTCTATGGGTATTTGACCTCGATACACCCAATGCAAAAAAGTTTTATTCTTCTGAAATCATTGAATTTGCAACTGGTAGATTAAGGGTCAAGTAGCATTGGATTCACTTGATTTTTGTGTGGTGATCATCTATGATGTGTAAAACAAGTTTTTTTTAAAATATAAACCAAGCTGACAGCGCAAGCAATTTCATGCAAGCTCATATTATTTTTTCTGTTGTGTGTGTGTGTGTGCACGTGCATGTATGCATGTAATGCATGTACATGCATACATACATCTATTACACAAACCACAACTGTTTTTGAATCCTATGGCTGACTAGGAAAAGATAAAGAGTGGCTAGGATTTGATCTTGGGAAATAGAAGGTTGAGATGAGTTTTGAGAAAGTTTTGAGGGGGAATCCATTTAGTTGGAAAACTCAATATTTTGAAATTTTTATGGAAAAACGCAGCTTTCCAACCTCCAAAATATCATCCTCAAAGCTCACTTTTTGAATAGTAATTATTCCAACGTCTTCGTACGCGGTGTCCATATAAACTATTAATCTAAATAAATTAAAAAACAGTTAAAAACAGTGTCCTAACTATAACTTTTCTCTGCTTTCGCCATCCCCGGTTACATGTAAAGAAGTTTCAAGATGTAGCTATAAATCATGCGTCCCCAAGTCCTAAAGCTTGCCTGCTCTCACAAAAAACCCTGGCTCCTCATTGAGTATTAATAGTATTATTATAGCTTACCAAGATCCATCAAGTCCAAGAAAACTCCACCACACACACAATTGCCCATCAAGACTTGCTTTGAATTGATTATGAAATTCATAGGTCACAGGTGAAGATATGAAATACCCATGTTCAATCCCCCTAAGTGTACTTCTCAAAAGAGTAATAATGCATCTCATTATCAACTTTTTAAGGTTAATTTTGGTTTTTTTGTATTAGGTCATCAATCCGAGCTGAAGACGGACGCTAAATTTTTTTACGCTAATTTGTTGTTTTGCACCGAAGGCGCACACGTTGAATTTGTTGTTCTGCGTCAAAGGTGTCCGTACCCGTCCACACAGAGAGCCCCCAAACGGGGAGGGGGGAACGCATACGCTAATATATTTACATTTCATGAACTAATTGCTAATTAAGTACGCTAATATATTTACATTTCATGAACTAATTGCAAATTAAGCTAAGCTTTAGCGTCACGACATATCCTTCCCCTTGCGAATGATCATGGGTTCAATCGCTATATAAAACTATAGAGTGGATTTTCAAATTAAAAATGCAACATGTCAAATTTAGGACACAGTTACTCTGTTTTGTCGGGGCCAAGGGTGGGGCTAATAATAATAATAATAAATAAAATGCATAAATAAAACTAAGGATTGCTGCCTGTTACTCACATGGCCAAAGTCAACTAATAAATTTTTGGCCCAATTTATTCCAACTACCTAAAATGCCACACTTAAAACAAATATCCTCATACATACGTTTTATTATAAGTATTTAATGTAGAAAAGGTGGTGCCTGATGTAATAAATCAGGTGCCAAGACACAAAAAGATAGAAATTACAAGGCTCACATGGGCTTTACTCGTTGGGGGCCCACCTTTTTGTGTCTTGCACCTGATCTATTAGATCAAGTGCCACCTAATCTACATAAATCCCTTATTATAAATATCTTACAAAAACATTCTTTTTTATATAATCCCAAATCTATTCTTTTCGCATGTGCCAAAATATTTCCAATAAAAGTGGGGTTAAAAATGAGGTTACTGGGTATTTTTGGCACACCACCTACTATTATGACCCGTGATGGTATAATAGCTACAAACTTTCGTGTTATTTATTTTACAGATTAAAAAAATATTGCAAAGTGACTCCTCCGATCTTTTTTTACTCATGTACTAGCCAGCACTAATCCTGTCAAGGGCACCTCCTATAAAAACTTAATCTAGCATGCATTTTTCGATTTCGGGTAGAAATTTCTAGTTTTGCTTATAAAGAGAATGAAATCATGTACAGCCGTATGGCTGATAATTTTTGTGTTCTTTGGCAATTAATACCTTCTTCTTCTTTTTTGTCTTAATCTTTTAGCACACAACATTCAATAAGCTTATGATTTACGATAAATAAATAAAATTAAGAAGGGAACAATATGTATACGCAAGATGCTCGTTTCATACCAATTTTACTCAATTAAAAAATTGTAAATGAACAAAGAAACGGTGGTGGATATAAGAAAGTGAATGAAGGAGACAGGGTGGGTGAGCAGCAATAAATCAGAATTCAACCAGGACAGAAACTTATTTATCACTACTGCACGAGATTACACCCTTCTCCAGCAACAACCAACAATTTTTTTATCATACTCTTTTTCTTTCATCCTCATTCCCTTCTCGTGAAAAAAAATCAAGTGCACCCAACACTAGAACGTTTTTCCATCTTTTTTTTGTCAAATTCAGGCCTGAGAAAGTGACCTCTTCATCTCCGAAGATCACGCCGTTGAATTCACTCAATTTACATAAATAATTGCCAAAAGAGGCGCAGATGGCTGCTCCCATACTCCACGGTTTCAATCACTTGCTAGATTACAGCTGCACATGCACCCTTTGAATGGGTTGAAACGTGAACAACAAAACTCAACCATTTCCCACACACACAGAAACAAACTTTCTAATTCATTCCCCATGGTATTAATCAGCCTCACATGGCCAAAGTCAAATCACGCAAATTGATCGAACAACTAAGCACGCGAAAACGCGTCAGCGGCGTTAGCTGTCATTTGCTGCTGCCCAAATAGCAGAGGAAGGTCCCAAGATCCATCCATCCCCCCGCCCAAACATACCAAGCCTCTTATAAAGCCTTCACCGCTCTTTGCCCATCGATTCATTGCATCCACATCCATCTCTCTCTACAATGACGCTCTCTACGGTGCTTCTTCTCTTGTTGGGTGCCGTTGCAATTTCACAAGTGAATGCAGAGGACCCTTACAGGTTCTTCACTTGGACCGTCACCTATGCCACCATCTATCCTCTTGGAGCCCCTCAACAGGTTTGGTCTCAACTCTTGTACTTTTCTCCTAGCCAATGCTTGACTTGCACCAATGTCTAAGACTCTAAATTGAGCTAATGGGCATGTTTGATTTATTTTTACAGGGCATTCTCATCAACGGGCAGTTTCCCGGGCCGACGCTCGACTGCGTGACGAACGACAACATCATCATCGACGTGATCAACAGGCTCGACGAGCCGTTCCTCATAACTTGGAACGGGATCAAACAGAGGAAGAACTCGTGGCAAGATGGAGTCCTTGGCACCAACTGCCCAATCCCTCCCGGCTCTAATTATACGTACAAGTTTCAGGCCAAGGACCAGATCGGGACCTTCACGTACTTCCCTTCGACCGCCATGCATCGGGCCGCCGGTGGTTACGGCGCTCTGAATATCTACCAGAGGCCGCGGATCCCGATACCGTACGACCCCCCTGCCGGCGATTTCACTCTGCTTGTTGGTGACTGGTTTAAGCCTGGCCACAAGGTAGCAGCATTTCCCTTCAGACATTTTGTTTGAAATAATAGTAATTCTTCTTTCAGGCATTTCATCAAACAGTTGACGAAAAAATGATGATACTTGCAGGCATTGCGGCAGTCTTTGGATTCTGGAAAAGCCCTTGGTTTCCCCGATGGGCTTCTTATCAATGGAGCCCCACAGTATTCTTACTTCACTGGGGATCAAGGTACCGCTGTTTTTAATCGTATCGATGGCAACTCTGCTTGAAATGGTTGTTCCTATGCTCATAAAATTGTTCTCTTCAGGCAAGACTTACATGTTCCGTATATCGAACGTGGGCATATCCGAATCGATCAACTTCAGGATCCAGAATCACTTGCTGAAGCTAGTCGAGGTCGAGGGATCACACACACTTCAAAACATGTACGACTCGCTCGACGTCCACGTCGGCCAGTCCATGACCGTGCTCGTCACCCTCGATCAGTCCCCCAAAGACTACCACATCGTCGCCTCGTCGCGATTCACGAGGAAATCGCTCACCGCGACCGCCGTCTTGCACTACAGCAACTCCAAGTCCGGCCTCTCGGGCCCAGTCCCGGCTCCTCCCGCCACCGGATTTCATTGGTCGATGCGCGAAGCCAGGACCATCAGGTGACTGAGCTAGGTTTTTTTAAACCAGTCTAATTGTTTCTTGATCAATGGTACAATGTGGCTAACATGCTTTTGTTGCGATGTCTGAATGAAGGTGGAACCTGACTGCGAGCGCGGCTAGGCCTAATCCCCAAGGATCATACCATTACGGCACAATTCCAAGAACGAGGTCGCTGGTGTTCGCCAGTTCGGCCCCGGCGATCAACGGCAAGCAGCGATACGCGGTGAACGGCGTGTCCTATGTCGTGCCCGACACCCCGTTGAAGCTCGCCGATAGGTTCAACATCGCCGGCGTCTTCAATTGGGATAGCATCCCGACCGATTCCAGCAGCGGTGCTAATGCGGTTGGGACCCCCGTTCTTCGGTTTGGCCTGCATGATTTCGTTGAGATCGTGTTCCAGAACACCGAGAACACGATGCAGTCGTGGCATCTCGACGGATATGACTTCTGGGTTGTTGGGTAATTAAGTCTCCGAAACCAAGCTTTTTCTGTGTGAATTTTTGGTCTAGATTACGCAAATCTCACTCATCTTGGATTGTTTGCAGGTATGGAGCAGGGAAATGGAGCGATAAGATGAGGAGACGATACAATCTCGTCGATGCGGTCACGAGACATACAGTTCAGGTGTATCCGAAGGGGTGGTCGGCGATATTGGTGTCGATGGACAACCAAGGGATGTGGAACGTCAGGTCGGCGATGTGGGCGAGGCAGTACCTCGGCCAGCAGTTCTACGTGAGGGTCTGGACGCCGGAGCAAAGCTTTTCGAACGAGTACGCCATGCCTCCCAACGCTTTGCTCTGCGGCAAGGCGACCGGCATGCACCCGTGATACGTTCGATCTCTATCGCTTTGTGAATCCTGGCTGATGTTGACAGAAACAATAACAGGCGTCAAAGTAAATTTGATCAAATTTGTTATCATTTTGTTAGTGTTTACGTTAATTTCTTCTGTGATGTAAGTGCAAATAAGATTTGTTTTGTAACAGAAAAATAGAAGATCTATTTGTTATTCTTTAAGTTTAATTTGCTGCTTCCCTTGTGAGAACTTGGAGAGTAATATAACTGCTTGCTGTTCAAATCAGCTGGTGGATTGATTGAACTACACGCACATCATTGCTTCAACTATTTGTGCTGCTTTGATGGATGCATTTCGCTTTTAATTTTCAGAAGCAACCGTGTAGCTCGGGTTGCTGACCGAGCCAAGCGAGCCGACACCTAACTTGTTCATGTTTGCTTAATTATTTTGATGTTGTTTAAGCTTGTAGCTCAAGGTGGCCAACGGGCCGGCCCGTCCAGTTGCCTGTAGGGCTTCTCCGGGCCGAGCCTGCCCGTCCCGGGGGTGGAAACCCGCCAAGCGCGGCCCGCAGCCCGGTGGGCCAAGCGGGCTGGGCTCAGGCCGGACACAAAAAATGTTTTTTTTAAGGCAAAAAAAAAATTAAAAAAAATCTAAAAAATCTGAAGTTGTGGCAAACTTGGCGGCTACGGTACCCCGTAGCCATGTATTTATAGAAGTAGGTTTACATAATGGGTGGATACCCAATACACAGATGGGCCTCCAAAAGCCTGTTTATAACACTTCCCCTTATCCATCCATTGTTGTAAGCCGTATATGAGCGCTTCAATGTTCATAGAGCTTATCTGACTATGGGGGTATGGATACTCCTGGATCCTAAGTTTAAGAGTTCTTACCTCGTTAAAAACTTTGCCATGGAAAACCCAGTGGGAAAATCAGTGGCTAAGGGAAAAGAGTACAAGTCTCTATAACTTCCCTTGATCGATGGATATCACTAGAGGTGGATGCTTCTGGATCCTAAGTTAGGGATAACTGCCTCGTTAAAACTTTTAGCTATGGAAAACCCAGTGGGAAAAACCAATAGCCAAGGAAAAAGAGTACAGTTTCTATAACTTCTCCTGATTATTGGAAGTATTTAGGGGGTGGATACTTCTGTATCCAGAGTCAATGAGGTTGCCTCGTTAAAACCTTTAGCTATGGAAAACCCAATGGGAAAAACCAATAGCCAAGGGAAAAGAGTACAACACTACATTTGACTCCCCCTAATCTGTACAAGCTACAGGCTTGCAGATCTCCTAGGCAACTATACATCAATCTCTTACAGTGTTCCGATAATAAGTACAAAGTACAATGCATCGCTCATCGATACAAGATATCACTCATCTATACAAGTATCGCTCATCAATGGCAGCTACTGAATCTGAGGGAGCTCTTCTGGAGAGGAATGGTCTGTAGACTCGGTAGGTAACGCCACGTCACTGACCTAGTCGTCACTGTGTCTACGAGCTACTGCAGGACCTGGCTGTGCGTACTTATGATTTGCTTCTTGGATCGATGAGCCTCTCGGGATGGTAGGATTGATGTTGCCTTGGAAGCATGCTTGCTGGTCTCCAGGAGTTGGTTGTTCCTTTGTTGCAGTTATCGCGATGATCTGTAACCTGTACCTGTAAATACATTTAACATGTTGGATGATCCTTGACCCTTGGAGGTAGCGCAGAAGCTACATATCTCTGGTCCAATGGTGCGCTGTAGGCGCTGCACTGTATCTGGTTAAAGGGTTTACTGTCAGATAAGGGAGTGTACAAAAGACACTTGAGTAAGGCACTTCGGGACCTAGGATATCCTTCCCCTCTTCCAGCGAACGGAAGGGGTCTTAATCTGCATCTATACAACCAGTAGGTGTATTAGTGGATTGCAATTATCCATGTTTCTTCATCGACTGGATGATAATTTCATCTTCTGGATGATTATTCATCTTCTGGATGATTATTCATCTTCAGGATGATGGTTTCATCTTCGGGATGATTATTCATCTTCGGGATGATTGTTTCATCTTCAGGATGATTATTCATTTTCGGGATGATGGTTTCATCTTCGGGATGATGGTTTCATCTACAGGATGATTATTCATCTTCAGGATGATAATTCATCTTCAGGATGATGGTTTCATCTTCAGGATGATAATTCATCTTCAGGATGATTATTCATAAGGGTATGTTGTCAGATCATCTATAGCAACATAGCCTAAAATTGTCTTTGCCAATCGTATGGTTTTCGCAACTATGAACAGGGAGCTTGATGCATCTTTTAAATAATTTTGTAAGTGAGTTAAGCTCATCTTACATGGTTACTTCCTGGTTTCTGCGAAATAAAACTCTAAGCTATAGCGTTTTGCTTATCGCATACGATTTTATTTATTTATACAATACTCGATAACCCACAGGTTTGATATCTTTTGATATCAGGACTTCGGGTCCAAACACTTCACATTTCATAATTGAGTCCAGCTCAACTTATTATTACCTCGTTCCACATAATCTGGCCAAGTATCTGCGTTTGCTTCAGGAAACAGAGATTGGGAACGATATCAATGGAAAAATGAAATGTGAGTAATTGTCGACAAGTGTGTTTTATCCAAATACCTCTCCGTGTACTTACGTTATTCAATTTATTCCAGATTCATCTCTTCTGGAGGTTCTGGAAAGGGAGATGATATGGAGATGAGCTCACTTTCCTGTGGTGGTATTGTTTTAGGGTCTCAAGGAGGTATATCTCGCTTTGGAGCCTCGTGGTATGTCCTCTCATCCATTGAGGATATCCACTTCTGCTACTGGTGGATTGCATCCATTATAGTTGGTATGTCAATCCTAGATGGATTTTTAGTAGCAGGGATGTGTGAATTTGACAATATTTATATTGTCAGTAGCTATGTCTGATAACTGTTTAACAGTTTCATAAGTGTGGATCTTCAGGATCTCATCACTATTCATGATAATCAGATCATAGGTATTAATGTTTTAAATGGTCAAATTGAGTTTCAGGCTCATGGATGATTATAGTATTTTTGTTAAACCTAATACTGTGGAATTAAGGTTATGAAAGGATCTTCAGGATCACATCAAGTCTTTAAAAGAGGGCCCATCAATGCACGTCTTAGGAGAAGTGGTTTTAAATGCTTCCCCTGTTCAGAGTGCTCAGAATCAATTTATCTGGGGTAATTACTTCCGATAAATAGTTCTGCGTTCTGATGGTCCATAGTGGTGATATGGGGATGTATACTCATCATGGCTCCATCGATAAGATGTGCACTAAACGCTTCCCTCGTTAGGGTTCTCAGAAACTGTTTATATGAGGTGATCAGGCTCATATAAATAGGTTCTAAGGAGGCGTTCTGATGGTTTGCATGTTCCCACATGGTCACCTACAACTGGATTTTTAATGGATAAGTAATCTGTTTAAATCATTTTAATGATTTACATATAAACCATTTCTGGGTGTGAACACAAAACTTCAGTGTGTTCAATTTTCTTCCAGTTGTTAAATATAAGTGATTTCCCAGTGTTATCCAAAAAAAATCCGCAATAAGCTCGACTTCAATGAAGTTGAGCAAAGAACTAGGGATATGAACCCGTCAAGGCTCCATCTATAAGATGTGCTCTAATGCCTCCCCCGTTTGGGGATCTCGGAATATATTCATCTAGGAGGGTTAGTCCCGATGAATAAGTTCCACTGCGGCATTTTTGAGGGTGGTATGAGGGTAAGTAAAAGCCTAACCAATATCCCAGTAAGGTAATATGTCCGTTGTGATTAATAATAATCTGGACTGCGGTTGGATAACAAGGTTTTGATTATGACCATTTTAAGAGGATATATAGATGAGTACTCTTAAGGTACATCATCAGTCATATATAGGGAGTGAAGAGAGTCAATGGCATCCTCATTTTAGGAGTATTCAGGATGACAAATCATTTACAGTAAAATAAAATGCGTAAAAAGCACATATATACTGCAAGAGAATACTACTAATAATTATGTTAGAGCAACAAGTTTCATAGTATGATGTGTGCTCCAGAAAGAAAACATACGTCCACAATTGAGCTCATTTTAGACTTATATTATGACAACAGATCAAATTTGTTTTCAAAGTTTATTTATCCTCGTGGAGTAGTTAAATATACATAAGGTCAATTGACTTTCGTCGTTTAGACTAGATATGTATATATTTTATATGGCATAAGTTAATGCCCACTCATGTTGCAAAAAGCATTATGGGTCTTGTCAGAACTTCTGGTCTGATATTTGGTTGCCATTGCATACTCCATATCGAGGTACATCATATCTTCCCTTTCTCATTTATATTCAAGACCTCCCCTGTTTTCAGTCTTTCTTATTGTCGTTTATAAGGAAGAATGAATATTGGTCTTACGAAGTAGACATATACAAGGGAAATGAGTTAGTTTCTATATTTCTACTTTTCCAGTTTATGAGAGACTTTTAAAAGTCTATTTGAAAACTCATGTATGGTCTTCAGGCCATTTTGATTGAGTCATTCAAGTATTATGTGGATATAGAATCATGCTCAAGGGGAAACAAGTACGTGGCTACGAAGTTTATAATTTCTCACTTATCTTGTAAGCCACGACTTCGGGCGTACGCTTAAGGTTAAGGCTAGATTTAAGAATCATACCTTGTAGAGTGAGATTACTCTAAAAGAGTTTATCGGTGTTATGACAACTGCTGGTGTCAATATTGGTTTATATAGATCATAGATCTGAGAGATCTATTTACCGCAAAATGCGTATCTCTAAAAGAAATCGCATAAATGTTTTTCGCATAATCCATCGTACTTGTTAATTTAGGGTGAAAGGGTGTTGACTTTTAATTTGATTTTGAACTTCAGGTTCGTATTGATTTTGAACTCCAGGTTCATTTTGTCAAATAGAATATGATGTTAAACTTTTTGAAATCATTATTGGTTTGTAGTCATAAAATATCGTCATATCATGAGCCCATTATACATATAATATAAAACTTGTAAACTAAAAAGTTATGCTCAAATAACCTGAATTGAAACAAGTATGATATATACACATGCTATTTATATGCTGCAGGCATTAAATAATCTCATCGCAGACATATAGTTTTGCTACAGGCATTTAATATATCATATAGATTTTAGCATGCTAAATAAGATGTTCATCACAGACAGTTTAGTCATTACAGACATTTTTAATCATCACATGCATTTTTATAGTGGAAATGAAAGTACTTTCGTTTAATAATTATTGGACCACTGGGCAACGTCATGCACCGTTAGGTTAGTTGACTAACGGCAGAGCAGTCGCAGGATCTTCCTAATTATTAAACGCATGATAATCAGATAATCCAACCAAAAATGTGATGAATTAAAAATGTGTAATTTAACAGATTTTAACGAAAAAGAAATCGTAATTAAATCTGAAAATAATTTGGAAAATAGTAAATTTTTGGTCAAACCCTAGTTAGGGTTTTTAGGTTCGATCTGTAGTGCGATCCCGTGCACCCAATGAGGGTTTCGGGCGCGTGTGTGGCCGTGTCCAGCGGCTAGGGTTTTGGACACGCGCGCACACGTGGGGGGTGCCGCTGCTGGCGGCGGGACCCGTCCGTCGCTACTGGCGACGGCGGGGGGCCCGTCGCTGCAGGCGGGGGGCCCATCGCTGCAGGCGGGGGGGCCCGTCGCTGCAGGCGGCGGCGGGTGTTGCCCGCCGTCTGCAGGCGGCAGTTCCGCCGGCCGTCGCGAGCGGCTGATCCGCCCGCCGCTTCGGGCAGTGGGGGCAGCCATCGCTGCAGGCGGGGGTTCCGCCCGTCGCTTCGGGCGGCGGGGGCAGCAGCCGCTGCGGGCGGGGGTTCCGCCTGCCGTCGCGGGCGGGGGTTCCGTGCGCCGTCACGGGCGGCTGATCCGCCCGCCGCTTCGGACGGTGGGGGCAGCCGCTGCTGAGGGCGGGGGTTCCGCCCGCCGTCGCGGGCGGTGGGGGGTGCCGCCGCTGCGGGCGGCGGCAACGGTGTGAATCGAGGGGGGGTTTCGCGTGGTGGCTTCCGGTCGCGTGGCGAAGAAGAATCCCCTAGTGTTTAATGGTTTTGGGGAAGAAAATGATGAAAATCCGATTTTTACGGGAAAAAAAACCTATTTTTGATCTTCAAAACGGCGTTTTTATCGGAAAAAAGGTGACTATTAACAATAAAAACGGCGATTTTGCATTAAACAATTGATTTAGCATGCAAATCTAGGTAGAAAAATTAGATCTATACTAATCAAGATATCGATCTTAGTATTTGGATCTAAACATATGCGCATACAGATTTAGATATAGGGAAAAGAATTACCTCTAGATCCTACCCGCCGGATCTAGCGACGTTCGGTGAAGGAAGCCCGTTCGCGTCGCGTTCGTCCGTCGGCAGGGGCTCGGCTCAGCCTCGAGCGTGCTGATAACGTGTTGTAAACTTGGCGGCTACGGAACCCCGTAGCCCTGTATTTATAGAAGTAGAGTTACATAATGGGTAGATACCTAATACACAGATGTGCCTCCAAAAGCCCGTTTATAACAGAAGTATATTTATTAACTACATACAATTAAAAAATTGTTCTAAATAAGAAAAAATAAGTTAAGAAGTATATAAAATTTTTAAAAACTTTATAAGACATATATAAAAATATTTAAAAAATTAAGACTTTTATAATTTGAAGTATATTTAATATAACATTATCAAAAAGTCAAAATGAAAAAATTGATGTTATGTCCAAAATCGATCGGGATAGTTGTCAAGCTGATGGAGACTCGAAACGCTAAGCTGGAGCCTAGTCAGCCTTCAGACTGGGACCCTCGGTTGGAGGAATCGGGATCGGTAGTTGATGGTTGATGATGGTACGACTGTTGATCGACCAAAGAACGACCGTCGGTTCGGTCGTTTGAGGTTGAAGATCTCGATGTCGACCTTGGGCGTATGAGGGCGATCAACGATCTGCACCACATGGAATTGTTAGGGGGTCGGATCTGGGTTCCGACCCAAATCCCCTCCGATGCTTAAGTTAGTGAGGAACTTAAGGGAGAGTGGGAGCTTGGTGTAGCAGAGATCGATCCACTGAGGTTCGTCCCTAGACTAACAACACAAGCTCGAATATGGAATGGAGAAGTAAGAAGATAGACTTCTATGTATTAGCACTCGTACCTTGAAGATGGAACCTCTTTACCTTTGTCCGTCGACCTATTTATATGCAGCTCTCCCTTGATGAGGCGTAATTGCCTCTCATTGATTAGGGTAAGATCCTCTCCGGGATTCGAGCTAACGGCTGCCATTTACTCGGCCACATTAACTATTCCTTGAAGGTCGGCGTCAGTCCAACGGTCGTCTAACCCGTTCGCCTGACTCAGTCGTAGCCCGCTTAGAGTGTGTGGGTAACGGGTTGCGGGGGAGAAACGGGTCGGGTATGCGGATACCCAATCGGGCTTGTATCCGTATACTAACAATGGCCCCCATCATTTGTGACTCAAGAGCCACGCTAGCTGGAATCGAACGATGTGTAGTCTTCTTAAATGCGCACGGATTTCAAAATATTTGATTTGATATGTGTTGCCAAAAACCCCTTCGCCTTTGGAGCGATCCCCGCCATTTCTGGTGGCTGGTTTTGGACACGTGGCCTACATCGGGGGCTTGGCTATTGAGTTTCTTAACATATAAGAGAGATGTCGAAGAGAAAGGCTGAAATTCTCCAGCATCATCTTCTTCTTTGCTTCGCCTGCTTGCTTCCATCGTCGCTTCTCTCGGAGATCACATGTTCTTTTCCAAGGTATCTCCGTTCTTCGATCTTGACTCTCTTAATAGGTTGGTCAGGTATGCTTGCTCCGGTGATGTTCAAGGTGTCGACCCCCGAGGAGTTAATGGAGTGCCTTCGGCCCCCTCGCCCTGTGGAAGCTCCTGGAAAGGGGAAAGCAATTTGGGTTGAGCCCGACCTTCCCATTCGTCGTAGGGATCGGAAGTCGAAAACTCCTAGATTTATCTTAAACATGGCCTCTAGTTTCTCCCTCGACTTGACCGCCGAGGTTTGGCGAGGCTGTCTCTGCGAACCCTTTAGGGTTAGGGTGCCTGATCCGGATGAGAGTGTGTGTTTCCCGCGGAAGAAGGAGGTTGGAGTGTATCTTAAGTCTTTCATCTTAGGACTTCGATCCCCCCTTTACCCCCTCATTATCGAGATTTTGTGTTCCCCGGAGCTTTCTCTCTGTAGACTTGCTCCTTACTCCTTTCCTCCCCCGGTGGGTTTCATCGAGCTGTGTGAGCTTTGTGGAGTCTGTCCGACCCTCGGATTTTTCAGGTATTTCTTTAGGATAGTCGCCGACCCTCGTCGAGTGTAATATCACATAGTTGATCGCCCGGGTACTAGGCTCATATACAACCTCCCAGTTTCCGACCCTGGGTGGTCAGACACCTTCGTATTTGTCGCTCTACCCGACCGGGGTCTGTTGCTCAATGGTTGGAGTTCCCCGAACCCCGTGCTAGCGAGGGAGTCTCGTCTGTCCCTGGAGCAAGTCAGAGCCGGGTTGTCACCAAGCGAGGATGTGGCGGTGAAGGCTCTTCTGAATCGATCGAAAGAAGATAGGTCGATTAATTATGTTGCTGGATGACCAGACGATAAAGATCCTTCTATGGTGCCCGGTAAGGTATTTCGAATCGATGTCTTTATATTCACCACTCATGGTAATTACTTTCATTGTCTACAGATATGACCAATGGAAATCGACGCAGCGACGAGTCCAGCCTGGACCGGGTCTGGAGGGAGCAGAGGAAGAAGAAAAGGGCGGTCGAGAGGTCAGGCACTCGGGACGACCGATCGTGTGCTCACATAGAGGGGTCGGCCTCTCGGTCCCACCTCCCTGTCCACCAGAGCTCCTCATCTGAAGGAGGAGTGACCAGACGGGCGTCCAGGCCTCCTTCTCGAGCCTCTTCGAGGGAGGCCTCAAGCTGGGCTCCCCCACAGTCCCCAGCTCCCTTGGCTTCCGTCGTGGTTGTGGCGGCACCATCGATTGTCGACGTCGATTCGGCTGACATCGTTGAGCCGACTGGGGGAGTCGGTCAGAAAAGGGAGATTCCCCCTCGCGAAGAGGAGGGGTTCCCGAAGAGGAGGTGAGTGGTCAAAGAAGACCCCATGGGGAAGGGAAAGGGAGCCGCTCCCCTGGGATTCATGAGGCGACGGAGACCCTGTCGACTCCTCAGGTCCCCACGACGCCCCTCGTGGATCAGTGGCCGTGGGGGGACATCGTGTTGCCTACGCCGCTGGTTGGCTCAATTCCTAGGGAGTTTGATCGAGTGCTCATGTTTAATCGGCTTTCGATTAGGCCCGCCAGACCAATCGAAGGTCATCTTCATCAGCCCACATTCCCCGTCAGCAAAGAGGAGGCGGCCCTGATAGTTTTTGGAACGATGGCCAGGGTGGTGGAGAACTCGATCCTCCCCAAGGATTCAGAGTTCATGCAGAAGCTGGACCTCAAGTGGATGGCCAAATTCTTCGTTGGAAGCAGGTATCAGGTATGTTGCCCGAGCCCCTGTTTTTTGGTATCCAACTTGGTCGACGTTCTTGACTGATCTTCGTTTTTTTTGCAGATGTCCGTTCTTGGGGCTGCGTGACGTGCCCCCGGTTTGCGAGCCGCAAAAGGCCGGGGGACCCGTGTGAGGGTTTAGATATTTGTAACCGCAAGCGCACGGTGTTGTAGTGTGGCTTGGGGGTCGAACACAGGGAGGCTAGGATGTGCTTGTGTCAAAGAGGACCGAAATCACCCCGTGGGCGAGCTAGTCCGGATCGGTTGATGGGTTGTCACGGTAAAGGAATGCAAGGTATGAACAATAAGAAAATAAACCCGGGACTTTGGTTTCCACTCCAACGAGCAACTCTCGCCGATACGGCTTACGGGTAGGATGTCGATCGGAATTAGGGTCTAATGGTGAGACGTTGCCTCTGAAAGTGGTACCGGCATCCCATGGGCCCGATATTCCGGTCGGTGCCCAGGATGATACACCGGACTTCCCGGGTTCGATCAGTGGGCACTCCCGTGTCCATTAACACTGATCGATTCCGGGAGCACTAAGCTCGCAACGATAACTCCCAACGTCTCATCCTGCCGCTCCCGCGTGCTAGGATTCGGCGTCTACGCTAAGGGCGTGAGCTATGGCTAGGGAGTCAACCGCCAAGTTTATTCCCCCTTGGCCCAACGGTCAAAGGCGGTCTTTTTCCCGCCGATGACAATAAAACACCCCGCGTAACCGTTAGATTCCTAATCCATATCGATTTCCTAACTCTATGGATGCATCGGGAAGAGCCCCCGAAGGGGTTTCCGCCAAAATCCCAGATTTGGGAACTACTCACAAATATTCATTAAAAAGCGATCTAAACGAAAATGAACCGTTAAAATCATAATCAGACGATAGGAATGCGAAGGTAGTAGAGCAATTAAGATAATACTAAAGTTTAAGAAAGATCCGAAAACTTACAATAGAAAAGTAATTACAGCCGTCACAAATAGGAGAAAACAGTAAAAACTAACAGCTCCCCGTTTCTGGAACCCTAGGGGTCCTATTTATAGGATCTCGTATCACCCGATCGGTTGACAAATCAACCGATCGGGTGATCCGTTACAAATAATAAACAGAAAACGGCGGAGTTTCACCCGGTCATATGAACCGGTCGGTTGAGTTCTTGGGGTGACCGGTTGGATCTTGGCGCCATCGGGTGAAGGGGTCAGTTGGGTGCCCGTGTCTCGGCTCCTCAGCATCAGCTACAGATGAACCGATCGGGTGAAAGTCACCCGATCGGTTGGAATTTGGCTTGAAAAGACAGAGAGTCGGCCTCGTTGAACCGGCCTGTGAACCGTTCGGGTGACATTCACTTGAGCTCCAGCCGAGACCGGGTGGTGCACGCGTGCATCACCCGATCGGTTGACTTAGTCCAACCGATCGGGTGAGGGGATAAAATGATGCCATCATCTTCGTTTGACCCCCTGGGTCACGCGTGACTCCTCCCATTGCTCCGGGGACTTGAGATATCGTCGTTAAACGTCCCCTACGCGGGCAATCTCCTGCAAGCATGGAGAAACAAAGAAAAGTGAAAGAAAACAAGAAAATACAAGAAAACATGAGAAAACGAATAAAAGACGGCGGAAAATACGGAGAAACACGGAAGAAAACGTGCGCAAATATATGAAATATAAACGCACGTCACTGCGCTGCATCGACAGGCTATCGATTTGATTGACGGAGGTCGGTGGGTGGCAGACACGGAGCATAGAGCCCTTGGCACCGAAGCACATGTGAAGGAGGCAGAGGAAACCTTGGGGAGGACCCTCGATGACAAGGTGGCAGTCGAGTGGGCGGCGATAAAGGCAAAAGACAGCCTTTTGTCGCTATCGACCATCCACAGGTCTGCCGAGCTCCAGTGGCGGACGAAGAGGGCCCAGCTCGAAGAGGAGCTCGATGCTTTTAAGAAGGAGGTGGTCGAGTTTCGGACCATCTTCGACCTTGAGAGGTGGGCAGAGGCCAGCCTGGTGGAGAAGGCCGATCTCCAAAACAAAGTTGTAGAGCTCGAGGAGGCTGCTGTGAAGCAGAAGACCGAGCTGACTGCTAAAGTCACGAAGGCGATGGAGGCCTTCACGACTGTTTTGGTGTCAGGGAGTGCTCCCCCTCCCTCTTAAGGTTTTAGGCAGTCCCTTTATAACCCTGAATTTTGTAATTTTTCTGATTTGAAATCAATGAAAAAGAAACTTTTTGCTGCTTTATTCTTTTATCCAAAAAAATTATTTCTGCTGCGTGTGTATGGCCCCTCGACGACCTAACTTGAAAGAGCATAGAAATCCTTAAGCAAGTTATGTCGTGGATAGATTAGTTGTCTTCACCATAAATCACACTCCTTTGGTCGTATGGTAGCAAGGGGCATGGCCCTTTCATCCGACGAAGCTCATTCGGTGGCGAGGGGACGTGGGCCCTTCGACTTACGGCCGACGGAAGCCGTTCGGTGGCGAGGGGCATGTCCCCTTCGACTTATGGCAAACAACGGTCGTTCAGTGGCGAGTGGCATGGCCCCATCGACTTACAACCAACGAAGTTCGTTCGGTGGCAAGGGGCATGGCCCCCTCGACTTACGGCCGACGAAAGTCGTTCGGTGGAAATGGGCATAGCCCCTTCGACGTACGGCCGACGAAGGTCATTCGATGGCGAGGGGCATGGCCCCTTTCAATCGACGAAGGTCGTTCGGTGGTGAGGGGCATGGCCCCTTTGACTTACGGTTGACGAAGGTCGTTCGGTGGCGAGGGGCATGGCCCCTTCGACTTATGGCAGACGAAGATCGTTCAGTGGCGAGGGGCATGGCCTCTTCGACTCACGGCCAACGAAGGTCGTTACGGCTGATGTTGAGGAGCGATCCACTTTGCATTCATAATGATCATGCATATGATACAAAGTGAACGGTCGATCTACCTCTTTAGTACAACCGCTGTTAGCCCTTTCGTAGATGTTCCGTGTTCTAAGGATAAGGAAGCTCCTCGCCATCCAAAGTGGCGAGCTGGTAGGTGGTAGGGCCGAGTACGTCGATCACTGTGAAGGGCCCCTTCCATTTTGCAGCGAACCTTACCTTCTTGAGGACCTTGGGAGCGAGAGCGGCCTTGTGTAGTACCAAGTCTCCCATTGCGTTCACGAGCTTTCGAGTTGAAGTGGCACGCCATGTGCCCCTTTCGTTTGGTGAGGGTTGCCAATACCTGTTCACGGACCTAGTCCCCAGTTGTAGGTCGAACTCGAGGTACTTTGAGTTTCTTTCTTCGTTGTTGTATCGGAGACAAAGTGGCCGCTCATTGACCTTGATGGGGATGATGATCTTGTATCCATAGTCCAGCATGAAGGACGTCTCCCCTGTCGGGGTTTTGTGGGTTGTTCTGTGCGACCGTAATATGACGTGGATCTGATCTTCGAGGATTTCTGGGCAGGTAGAGTATCGTCGGGTGTACTCGTCGGCATCTTTGAACATCGTTGGCCATAAATCTCCTTGTCTTACGGCCTTCAGAGCTATATACTTTCCTCCGTGATGGTTCCCACAGCCGCCCTCGTGGATCTCTCAGGTCACGTCGCGTGATTCCTACGGGGCTAAGCATTTAGGATGGGGGAAGATGTCGTACCTGGCCCATTGTCTTTCATACAATGAACCATCCAATAGGACGAATTGATAGGCCTTCCGCTCAAATTTTCATGCCTCCACTGGGTCGGTCCAACGTCTCCACCAGGACGAATTGATATCCCGCATTTCCACCATGGTCTCTTCCGTGTCTAAGCAGCGGATCCATCCATGCGGTACTCTGATCGAGGATTGGCAGCTCTTGCGGTAGCCTGTTGCGATGGAGTAGACGTCGTATGCACCCGATTCGACCGGGCCCAGCTGGGATTAGACGACCAACTGGTGACAGGACATCAGCTTGATGATTCCTTGACCTTGGAGCGAAGTGAACCTCGGCGTGTGTGAAGGGGGTGAGCTCAGTGACTCGTCTCAAGAGATGTAAGCGCTATTCCAAAGTGTAGGAGATCGATCAAGTAGTAAACATGGAGAGTTAGGTATCGAATCCACGGGATAGTCGACCTGTAAACCAAAAGAATCAGTTTCTAAAGATTATTAAAATGATGATAAACTACCACCTTTCGGAGGTGAGATAATTGTGATGATGCTTTTAAGTAAACGAGAAATTAATACTAAAACAAGTACGGAGAGTCGATATAAGGAACCAATAAGAGGAGCATGTGTCAGTTGTGATTTCGTTAAGGGTTTTGTAATCGATGATTTTGAATATCTTTTTCTATAACTCAACGTCTCATCCAGCTAGGGCATGAGAACGTCAGAAAGTATGGTGATAAAGCGCGTAAACAAAAGTGCCAAAAAGTAATCATGCATAACGTCGATTTCATAAAGAAAGTACACACAAGTGCCCTCTCGGGTCACGATACGTCCTCTCGGATCGTATCACGAACAAGTCTTACTCAGATCATATTCAATTAAGCATGCACACGTCTCCGATTAACATACTCAATTAGATTATACGTAGAAATCGATGAAATACGTGATTATAACATGCATATATGGCGAAAAGACAACAAAATCAACGATCACATAGCCAAACTACTTCACAACCAACACATGAAGGCACTAGCCACACATGGAGAGAAGAAAACTCAGTTTCATTAGCAAATACATGATCAAAAGGTCAAAATACATGCTAAATACGTGAAATACAGGGTATAAGTTGAATTTATATCACCAAAACTCCTCAAAAAGCCTCTGAATTCCTTCTGCAAGAGGCTCTGTTCCCTGTCTCCAAAGCCCCAGAAAATCTCACGAAAATACGCTCTGTAGCCCCTCCAATATGCTCAAAATACACTCAAAACAAGTCTGAATATCTCTGGAATACATGGGTATTTATAGGAGTATTAAGTCGGTGCAGATGCGAATTTTCTGCTTAAACCAGCTCTAAAATCTACTCAAACCTGAAATCCGAGATCGGTGCAAATGTGTGTCGTTGGATCAATGTGGGATCACACCATGGCTTGACGCGTTGTCAGCGGATCGGATCCACGCCCGCATCTGCGTTCCTTTCTGAATCCGTCTCGTACTTGATCGTGGCCGCTAGATCTTGAATTTTATTCAGACTTGTTTTGAGCGGCCGCCTCGAATTTTATTCAGACATGCATATTCCAGCGGATTGTATTTTAAGCGGCCGCCTCGATGTGTGTTGAAACGCTTCGTCGTCCGTTCGATCGTGATCGAACGCTCTTAAATGCACCGTGTCGCCACTCTGCTTGGTCGTTTGATAAGGTGGGAGATTTCCACGATCTCGCAACATTGCACCGACAGCGCCCGCTCCGCGTCTCGCTTAAATGCGGAATTCGTCTTGGTCGTTCGATTTCGATCGAGCGAATGAGATTAGGCTGTGTCTCCCTTTGCTAATTGCCATTGGATGAAGCAATGAACGGCCAGGATTTTTCCACGTGGCCCGCCAGATGAACTCGTACGCGTATGTGCGTATTTCGACAGTATTTTCCCAGTCTCCATTTAAATGGTATTCTGCATTCAAAAAATCATAGGAATTAGCATAGATCTTAGAAAAATACAAATAAATAGTCGTTAGAATCGTGAGATCGAGTTCTTCGTACTAAAAATACAAAAATAGCAGAAATACTCAGTATATTGCTTTTTTGTGCATAAAATGAGAGTTTGCTCTAATGATTAATGGTATTCAAAATACGATCATATTAAAGACCAAATAAATACCATATGTGCACAAAATGGGGATGAATGAGGGGCTAAATATGTAATATTTACCATGAATCACTCAGCTTTAGCGACCTGTGTGTTTCTCTGCATTAGGTCGTCGTAAGCCTCGATAGCCCCGTTCAGTTGACGGGCGACAAGGTTGGGGTTGCTGAATAGTTGGACTACTCTCGCCCCAAGGGCTCAAGTTTGTTGATGGCTGCCTCATATCCTGCACCATTTTTGGTGGCTTGGAAATCAAAGCAGAGAGGGTATTTGAATTGGTCGCCCCCGAAGGTTTTAGACGATTGTTCCGGTCCCGCTCCAGCTTGTGTGGACGAACTATCGGCTTGTATGATCCAGGTTCCATCTTGCCCTTCCGATCCCTCTGGGGCTGGATCTTGATCTGTAACGACCACTTTTCGTCGTACGCTTTTCGTGCACGTGCTTTTGGCCGTGCACGTGTTTGTTTTAGACTTTGGTTGTTTGCGAACACTTTTGTGTGATATGCCGTTGCGAACGTCTCTGAGAGTATTAAATAGTGGCACTATCCTGGAATGACACTTCTCGAGTCGTTTTCCCACAATTTAAACTCACTCGATGAGACGTAACGATTTTCACTTTGACGGGAGACGTTTCTATTTTTAGTTTCGTCGTCCGACGTCGAATTTGAGATCCGTCTTCTTAGTTAGCTCACATTCGTCGCCACGATCACAACGATATTTATTTTATAATTTTTGGAGTTTATTTGACCACTTTTATAATTTTTACAAGTTTTATATTATTTTTAATAATTTATTTTTAAATTAATTTCGGCCAAATAAAATTTATTTGAGTTTAAAACGTTTTAAAGAATTTTTGAGCCAATTTCCAGCTCATTTGGACCTGGTCAAATCCTAGATTGGGTTGGAGAAGTTTAAATTCAAATTTCAAATCTTTTTGAATTCTAATCCTATTAGATTTAGCCCTAGACCAAGTCAACCCACCTACACTATATAAGCAACCCCTAGCAAGTCCTATTTTTCCAAAGAAATCAGCCCTAGCCTCTTCCAAAGTCATTTTGGACGTTGCGACGAATCGTCGCAACGTTGCGACGTTCAGCCCCCGCACGACCGAGGAAAATCGCCCCGTTCGCCCGCTCCGACCGAAGCCCCCGCCCGCACCCAAGCCGCTCCGCACGCTGCAGCACCCCCGCTCCGTTCCATCGACCTGACCGATCGCTTGGCCCGCTCTGACCGGTCGCCCCGCTCCGCACCGACCCCCGCTTGTCGCCCGCTCTGTCGCCCCGCTCCGCTCCGTGCCCGACCGAAGGAAGCGGCCGCTGTGACCGAGCGCCCGAACGTTGCAACGTTGCAACGCTGCAACCCCGCATCCCAAGCGCACGACCGACGGTCCCTATCGGTCTGACCGAAGGAAACGCCCGCACCCGCCGCTGTGACCGACCGCCGCTGCTGCACAGCCCCGTTCTCTCGCAGCGACCGAGGAATTCTCCCGCATTGGAGGGGTACGACCGAGAGTCACTCGTCGCAACCCCGCATCCGTCGCACCACTTGCCTCCGTGGGCCCCCCAAGTTCTCCAGAGTTATTGTGGGTTCCCCAAAGGCCCCTAGGAGTACTGTGGGCCCCACCTAGGTGCTTGCTCTTCGAGGATCCGTCGCGTACGACGTCGTCGCACGTCGTAGCCCGTCGTCGCACGTGCTAGCTTTGGAATCTGGAACTGTCGCCCCGGTCGAAGCTCTGAATTTTCCAGCAAGGAATATATATTGGAATCAGGACTTGGAGCGCGTTCTATTATTCCAACCCCCGGCGTCGCTACCCGACGCCGGTGTAGCTTTCGCGTCGTGTTGAGGTAACGTTTTGCACCCCTAGGACCCCCAACCCAATTGCATGCTAATCAAGACTAAAAATCAGTATTTTAAAGAATTTTAAATGTTTTAGAATCCACTAATCAAGATTAATAAAACGGATGTAGGCCGGTGGACTTGTGCACGTAGGAATCGTGACTTTGGACTCGTTGGACGGTGTTTTCTTGACGTGATAGTTGCAGGCAAGTGAAACTTGCCAAATCTTGTGTAGGGCCATGTTTTTAGGCCACTTCCTTGCTTTTAGCGTAAAAGAGACTAGCCAGTGAAATGATAGCTGGCTAGACGCCTATTTGATCTAGTTTGACAACGAAACTAGATCCGTCACCTAATTGATCTAGCTTGACAACGAAGCTAGATCCACCCTTTAAACTTGATGTTCATGCATACTAAACTGTCACGTTTACTTTCCTTATCTGTACGCACTTTTAACTGCCATGCATTGCATTCTACATGTCATCCAAGTTGAATATTGCATTCGTAGCACACGCTACATACTTGTACTTGCTTGTCCTGGCTAGGTGCACCCCTACGCCATACTTGTTAAAAACACTTCCTGGCTCGTGATCCAGAAGCGAGCATTACCGTTCGGGGGTAAGGCCCTGGCTCGATACACGTGGGATGGGGTAAGAGTTAAGCGGCCAATCAGCTGGGAGTCTGCCTGATCAGCAACTGCAGCTGTAAGGCGTAAACTCTGGGTGGGGCGGAGTTAAGCGGCCAATCAGTGTGAAAGAAAGTCATTTCAGCTGTAAGGCGTAAACTCTGCAAATGACATGAAAACGTGACTAGAGAAATCCTTGTAAATGTTATTAGTCTTGCCACACTTGCCATGCCATGCTAGCTACTTGTTGTTTTCTTTACCTGCTGCACTCATACTTAAACTGCCATGTCATTGCATCATGCTAGAACTGCTAGGTTGCTCTTACTTGTACTTTCAGTTTCACTTGCACAAGTCCTCCAGACTTGCTGACATGTGCCCCTTTCTCTTTGGGTGTCACATGTTAGACCCTGAGCCAGAGATCGTTGCTGTGTACGTGATGAGTCGCTGACGCTGAGTCTGAGTCCATGATTGCCAGGAGGATTTTGGTGGACACCGGTGACCTTGCTTTGAGTTTTGTTGAGCTTTATGTTGTTTTAGGCCTTTTGTTAGTTTTGTTGGTGCGTAGCACTGTCGTTGTACTTTGTACTTTGGTTGGCCATGTTTAGGCCTTTAGTCTCTTACTTTTAGCTTGGTGGTTTTTCTGTGATGTTGGAAACTTATTTTATGGATATTCTGAGATGCTTCTTTTGTCTCATTTCATTATTATTATCTTTGTTTCGTTCGCGTTGCAAGGGCCTGCAGTTTTAAATTTGATTGACGCTTATCGGACTTGCAGCTTTGCAGCTTCAAGTCTGAGCGGACCTTCTCACGCTTCGCCACCATATATTGGGAAGCGGGGCGTGACAGGTTTTGTTGGTGGCCCATGCAGGTCCAGTCTTGCAATTGCGAATTAACGAAACAACGATAATAACAGAATGTCCATTAAATAAATTGCAACATCCGAGTCAGAAGCCCTGAGTCTAGTCGTTTTTAGGACACTAGGTGATTAGAAGACTTAGTTAAACGTCTGTGCTTGATAGTTAGAGGCCCCTGATTGTTAGTTAGACTCCCTTCTAGCAATTGACTTGATCGTCGTAGGAGTTACCTTAGTGGTCCTTGTCTACCTCTGACCATATTAGACTTCTAGAATTTCCTTTTGTCGTTCGCTTGGGGTCATCGATTTCGGACCAAGCTGAACGCATTTCTTTACCGTCTAACCTTTAGAAGTCTTAGCGCTTAGTTTTAATCTTTAGTTGGTCGACCGTAGGAGTTTCCCGTAGCCTCTCCTGAGTCATATCCTAGGCATACGAATGTTTTGATCACCTGACCAATTTCCTTGCCTCGAATCACGAGATCGCCCCATGACGATCGTCGTCAATTTTCAAACCTTTCCGTTACAATCTTGAATCTTCCAAAAGTATCTTTCGATTTCCTCTTTCTCTATGTTTAAATTTGTTCAAAATTTTAATATACTTATACTTCATACTTCTTCATTGATTTAAATTTTTAAAACGTTCGTCGGAATTTTGAACTCTAGCTGACAATATTTTCCCAGCCTATGTTTTCGTACTCATGTCGTCTTTTCATATATTAAATTTTATTCTGAACCGTACTTTTATTTTACTCAGTTCGATTTATAATTTTCCCTCTTATTTATGCCATTTGAATAATACTTCGTGTTTACTTTTAATATACTTTTCATGTCACATGGAATTTCAGATTTCAGCAAGTTGATTTTTACTCGTCGTACTCACTATTCCAAATTTTTGCAAAACTACTATTTTCATAACCTCTTCCTGCTTTAGACCCTCCCTGATTTGATTTTAAGGATTTGCGATTCGATCTTGAAAATTCTTACACTAAGTCATTATTATTATTTTTCCGTGCACCATACATACTTTCAATTATTTTTATACCCGTACCAGACTTATTGTGCTCGTATATTAAGAACCTTGTGAAAATCAGTTTCTCATTTTTGGCAAACTCTGGTTCTCTAAAAGTAGTTTCAAATTGATTATTTTCAACTTTCCATAGCCTAAAAGTTTTGTAAGCATTTAACATGAGTTTAAATTCTTCCGTTATTTGATTTCATTCTTTAACTTTCAAAAACTTTTTTGACAACATTATATTAAATTACTGACGTTTAAAATTTTCTAAACCATGTCCTTAATATTCGTGTAAATGATTTTACTTCTTTTCTTAATGATTTTTGATAAGCTAATAAAACATTTTCTCTTATTATGAATATTCAACTCAAACTTATTTTGAACAACTCGTTTTATCGATTCCCAAACATTTCTTCTCAGATGAGGATTTTAAAGTACAACCGTTTTCAATTTTGCGTATTTTAGCTTATGCTATTTATCCTAGTTGCTTTTCTGTACTCTATTCAAGCATCACTACATCTCCTTTTTCCCTCAACCTAAACCTCACCTTTGAGTCAATGTTTCGTCCAACCAAGCCGTCTCCTCGTATTCGTCCTATCTGAACTCGTGCTTGTCGATCCTTCCCTCGACTCGCCCTCGATCTCTCTTTATTGCTTAGGCCTTAGGGACCGTCAATGGCTGTGTCAACCCTTAGTTGTTAGTAGACCCTTGGACCCTTGTGAGGTGTCGTTGTGCACGTACCTAAGTTGTGTACGTGGGCTTGAATGAGTGTACCCCCATAGTATATTGATGCTTGCCTATTGTGTGATATATATATGTACTTGGAGTTATTCGTGATATTATGAAGTTGTTTGTGTGCTAGAATGTATAGACTTGTGAGTGGTTAGATATACTATACTAGGGATGCTTGTGTATATTTGAATTAGCGTTGGAATATCTAAGTTGTGTATGTAGTAAGAGATACTTATAATGGTTGAAATAAAATGATTGGTAAAGCTATGTGTGTGCTAGGTGTGATAATAATAAGTGTATGTATAGTTAAGTAAGTAGGCCTATTGAATGACCCATATATTATTACGTATGAGTATGTGCTCGTAGGTAGGTATATATGTGCTTATATGTAAGTGGTTATGTTTCGTTGCATGAGTATATAGGTGATATATATATAGGTAGTAGGGTTATAATTTTGATTGGTATTGTTTGCTTTCGCGGGATGTCGCATGCGTGCATACCGTGAGGTATACACGACCATTGCACATCTTAATTATGTATGTGTGGATGTGTTAGTATACTAATTATAGGTAGTAGGCTGTGGTGTGAATATATGTTACATGTGTGTGACTATACGATGAATGCGTATGTATTAGGGAGTGTATTATAGTTATACGCGTGCTGATGTCTGTATTATTATTATGGTATATAGATTGATTTAACCATGTGAATATTACCTGACTAGATATTAGGTGAATGACGTATGGTATGTATATGGTTGTATTGGTAGACGTATAAATATTGGAGTGATATGGTATAAGTATGAATGTCGTGCTACGTATATGGAATATTCTGATATGTGTATTGAGTCTCACTCAAGCTTGAGTGAGTATACTCTAAGTATATTGAATGTATGTTGTAGTTTGAATATAGCAATGCTTGATGTATGTATAGTGATAGGAGTGTTTGTGCCGGTCTTGCGGTATAGTTATTTACTAAGGACTTGTTGTGTGAACGTATGTGTACTAGCTAAAACTAGGTGTGTAGGTGTGCTAGTTATATAATGGTATGATTGGCGTATGAAAATGAAATGTTAGCGTGTATGGGAGTGCACCATGCACGGGTAAGTATGTGCTTAGTTATAGGTATGGATGACTATGGTCTATGTGGCGTGTCGTAAATATAGTTATAGGACCGTACGTGATGTGAATATATGGTGAACTAATTGCGTGTATTTGAATGACTACATATTGTGAAATTATAGTAGTGGTGAATGTATATTAGATATAGTGAACTTGATTTAATAATGGTATGGTGTGACTATATGTGTTGAGATGCTTGGTAATGGATGAATATTAGAGGGTAGTATACCCTTGATGCTTGTGCATAGGTAGCTACATATAGGTAGAGCGATGATTGTATTGGCTAAGTGTGAGACTATCCCATATAAGTATCTGAACTACTGTTGTGAGTAGCAGTTATATAAGGGATGTATGTTTATATACCTGATTGAAATACATGTATGAAGTTGACGGACTATAATAGGTATAAGTGTATACGTACGTGAATATATAAGTGTTGGTAGTAATAATGTTTGACTACCTAGTGCATATATGAGCACTTGTAATGACTATACTTGGTTTGAATTATAAAGTGACTTGATTGGGGTAGTTACTATAGCGACTAGCTATATTAGAAAGTCCGAGGACGGACTTTATTCTAAGGTGTGGAGGATGTAACGACCACTTTTCGTCGTACGCTTTTCGTGCACGTGCTTTTGGCCGTGCACGTGTTTGTTTTAGACTTTGGTTGTTTGCGAACACTTTTGTGTGATATGCCGTTGCGAACGTCTCTGAGAGTATTAAATAGTGGCACTATCCTGGAATGACACTTCTCGAGTCGTTTTCCCACAATTTAAACTCACTCGATGAGACGTAACGATTTTCACTTTGACGGGAGACGTTTCTATTTTTAGTTTCGTCGTCCGACGTCGAATTTGAGATCCGTCTTCTTAGTTAGCTCACATTCGTCGCCACGATCACAACGATATTTATTTTATAATTTTTGGAGTTTATTT
Organism: Scilla litardierei; assembly: GCA_030789695.1. NCBI lineage: Eukaryota > Viridiplantae > Streptophyta > Magnoliopsida > Asparagales > Asparagaceae > Scilla > Scilla litardierei. Next base: position 113,897,078 of record CM061139.1, on the reverse strand, counting down.
GACCACTTTTATAATTTTTACAAGTTTTATATTATTTTTAATAATTTATTTTTAAATTAATTTCGGCCAAATAAAATTTATTTGAGTTTAAAACATTTTAAAGAATTTTTGAGCCAATTTCCAGCTCATTTGGACCTGGTCAAATCCTAGATTGGGTTGGAGAAGTTTAAATTCAAATTTCAAATCTTTTTGAATTCTAATCCTATTAGATTTAGCCCTAGACCAAGTCAACCCACCTACACTATATAAGCAACCCCTAGCAAGTCCTATTTTTCCAAAGAAATTAGCCCTAGCCTCTTCCAAAGTCATTTTGGACGTTGCGACGAATCGTCGCAACGTTGCGACGTTCAGCCCCCGCACGACCGAGGAAAATCGCCCCGTTCGCCCGCTCCGACCGAAGCCCCCGCCCGCACCCAAGCCGCTCCGCACGCTGCAGCACCCCCGCTCCGTTCCATCGACCTGACCGATCGCTTGGCCCGCTCTGACCGGTCGCCCCGCTCCGCACCGACCCCCGCTTGTCGCCCGCTCTGTCGCCCCGCTCCGCTCCGTGCCCGACCGAAGGAAGCGGCCGCTGTGACCGAGCGCCCGAACGTTGCAACGTTGCAACGCTGCAACCCCGCATCCCAAGCGCACGACCGACGGTCCCTATCGGTCTGACCGAAGGAAACGCCCGCACCCGCCGCTGTGACCGACCGCCGCTGCTGCACAGCCCCGTTCTCTCGCAGCGACCGAGGAATTCTCCCGCATTGGAGGGGTACGACCGAGAGTCACTCGTCGCAACCCCGCATCCGTCGCACCACTTGCCTCCGTGGGCCCCCCAAGTTCTCCAGAGTTATTGTGGGTTCCCCAAAGGCCCCTAGGAGTACTGTGGGCCCCACCTAGGTGCTTGCTCTTCGAGGATCCGTCGCGTACGACGTCGTCGCACGTCGTAGCCCGTCGTCGCACGTGCTAGCTTTGGAATCTGGAACTGTCGCCCCGGTCGAAGCTCTGAATTTTCCAGCAAGGAATATATATTGGAATCAGGACTTGGAGCGCGTTCTATTATTCCAACCCCCGGCGTCGCTACCCGACGCCGGTGTAGCTTTCGCGTCGTGTTGAGGTAACGTTTTGCACCCCTAGGACCCCCAACCCAATTGCATGCTAATCAAGACTAAAAATCAGTATTTTAAAGAATTTTAAATGTTTTAGAATCCACTAATCAAGATTAATAAAACGGATGTAGGCCGGTGGACTTGTGCACGTAGGAATCGTGACTTTGGACTCGTTGGACGGTGTTTTCTTGACGTGATAGTTGCAGGCAAGTGAAACTTGCCAAATCTTGTGTAGGGCCATGTTTTTAGGCCACTTCCTTGCTTTTAGCGTAAAAGAGACTAGCCAGTGAAATGATAGCTGGCTAGACGCCTATTTGATCTAGTTTGACAACGAAACTAGATCCGTCACCTAATTGATCTAGCTTGACAACGAAGCTAGATCCACCCTTTAAACTTGATGTTCATGCATACTAAACTGTCACGTTTACTTTCCTTATCTGTACGCACTTTTAACTGCCATGCATTGCATTCTACATGTCATCCAAGTTGAATATTGCATTCGTAGCACACGCTACATACTTGTACTTGCTTGTCCTGGCTAGGTGCACCCCTACGCCATACTTGTTAAAAACACTTCCTGGCTCGTGATCCAGAAGCGAGCATTACCGTTCGGGGGTAAGGCCCTGGCTCGATACACGTGGGATGGGGTAAGAGTTAAGCGGCCAATCAGCTGGGAGTCTGCCTGATCAGCAACTGCAGCTGTAAGGCGTAAACTCTGGGTGGGGCGGAGTTAAGCGGCCAATCAGTGTGAAAGAAAGTCATTTCAGCTGTAAGGCGTAAACTCTGCAAATGACATGAAAACGTGACTAGAGAAATCCTTGTAAATGTTATTAGTCTTGCCACACTTGCCATGCCATGCTAGCTACTTGTTGTTTTCTTTACCTGCTGCACTCATACTTAAACTGCCATGTCATTGCATCATGCTAGAACTGCTAGGTTGCTCTTACTTGTACTTTCAGTTTCACTTGCACAAGTCCTCCAGACTTGCTGACATGTGCCCCTTTCTCTTTGGGTGTCACATGTTAGACCCTGAGCCAGAGATCGTTGCTGTGTACGTGATGAGTCGCTGACGCTGAGTCTGAGTCCATGATTGCCAGGAGGATTTTGGTGGACACCGGTGACCTTGCTTTGAGTTTTGTTGAGCTTTATGTTGTTTTAGGCCTTTTGTTAGTTTTGTTGGTGCGTAGCACTGTCGTTGTACTTTGTACTTTGGTTGGCCATGTTTAGGCCTTTAGTCTCTTACTTTTAGCTTGGTGGTTTTTCTGTGATGTTGGAAACTTATTTTATGGATATTCTGAGATGCTTCTTTTGTCTCATTTCATTATTATTATCTTTGTTTCGTTCGCGTTGCAAGGGCCTGCAGTTTTAAATTTGATTGACGCTTATCGGACTTGCAGCTTTGCAGCTTCAAGTCTGAGCGGACCTTCTCACGCTTCGCCACCATATATTGGGAAGCGGGGCGTGACATGATCATCGGGTGGATGGTCGAGACCACCGCTTCTATGGCATTCAGTAGTGGTCTTCCGATGATTCCGTTGTACGTCGAGTTGATCTTTATCACCATAAAGTTGGTTAGGCAAGTAATTTGTTAAGGATACGTACCGAGGATCACCGGTAAGGTGATGATGCCTGCTGTCGGGACGGAGTGCCCTGTAACCCCACCACGGGTCCAGTGCAAGGCGTCAATCTCTTCAGACGATATTTTCATCCTCTCCAGCGTAGTGAAGAAGAGTTTGTCGCATGAGCTTCCGGTGCCAACACACAATCTTTTAACGGTAATCTCTCTGACTGTGGCCGTGATAACCACATCATCATCATGCGGTAGCTCCACTCCTTCCAGATCTTCGTCTGAGAAGAAGATAGGAGGCATTGAGTATCTGGGCGCTTTCGACCCACGGAAACTGTCATCAATCTCCCAGCGTAGGAACTTTGGAGAGAAGTAGATAGCTCCAAGTGTGGGGGACCTTCCATTATCATATTTGGTGATCCCGACACTAGGATATCCTGTAGCAACCTCGGAGGATGTGGTTGGGTGAGTCGGCACATTCGAGTGGTTCGTCGAATGTGACGGTCGCTTTTCGACCGTGTGCCTTTCTTGCGCGTACTTTTCTTTTCGTACGCGTATTTATTGTGACCTCCTCTTGTATCCCAAACACGCGATATTATATATCGTTGTGAGCCTCGGAAAGAGTAGTTATTTGTGGAATTTTTTATGAACGTCATTTCACGGGTCATTCTCCCACAAATCAGCATTGATTGAAGGGGTGTCATAACTTTAGACTTCGACGTTTGATCTTTTTATTTTTAGTTTCATTTTCCATGAACCTAGCACGTGGCCGATTTTCGTAGTATCGATCCTCTCGTCGACACGATCGTCCCGATATTTTTCTTGTATTTATCGGACACCGTTAGACCGACCCTTCACCCTAATCATCTTTAATCTCTAATTAGCCTAGACTTATCCCTAATTAAAAATCTAATTAAAACTAGAGGATATCATGCGTATCATGTTAATATTCTCCTAGCTATTGATCACACTAAATCTACCCTCCCCCTCTCACACACACTCTCTCCAATCACCCTTATTTCCACTCTTTTCCTACCCTATTTAGCAACATCACCTATTATAACACAACTCACGCACGCAACCTAGGGTTTTTTGTTTTCATTCGCAGCCGCCATCAACAACTCACATGCCGCCGGCCTTCCTCCCCCCAGTCGCACCGTCTGGCCACTCTCCTCCACGCACATCCCCCTATAAATCTGTCGGCCATCTCCCTAACCATTGCCGCATCCCCCTCTCCCCTTGGAGCACAGCCGAGACCTCCTCCCTCTCTCCTCCAGCAACTGCCGTACACCCCCTGTCACCCATCTGCCGCCGACCAGCAATAGGCCGTGTGCAACCTACTGACGCAACCCGTAGCAGACCGCACCTCCCCCTTGTAGCTGCCACCTGTGCCTCTCCTAGGCCACGTAACCTCAGCAGGCCTCGTGCAACCCCCGGCTCCGTGGCCCCGCACGGCTGCCATGTCGTTGCTCATTGATCGGTCCATATTTTACACATTTTTCTGCATATTTTCATGCCATTTTGATTGCTCATATTGAGAATTTCATGATTATTCGACGATATTTCGTTACTTTCCACTATTTCTTGTTTTCGTCGGATTTCAGGAAATATGGAGCAATCGGGAGCAAAAATGAGCTTAAGGGATTTTCAGTGCATCAGAGCATTACCCATGGCTCTATCGAGGAGCTAACGGCGCTGGATGATGAGCGGGAGAAGACGGAGATCGACAGAATTGACGAGGATGCAAGGAAAGGAAGGAAAGATTCCAGAAACAGGCCACTCAATCGAGTACGCAGTCCACTCGATCGAGTGAAGCCACGTACTCCGCCGAGTACGACTGATACAAAGACATTTGCATACCTGAGTGCCACAATGCACTCGGCCGAGTGGTGAATTCCACTCTGCCGAGTAGAGAACTCCACTCGCCTGAGAGAGTCAGAATTTCTGAAGAAAATCAAGGCAAACTCTCTGGAATTTTGGAAGAACAGTAGAAGACTTTACTCGGTCGAGTAGAGAAGTCCACTTGTCTGAGTGAAGAATCCCACTCGGCCGAGTGACGCCGATGACACGAGCGCCCAGATTTTCAGACAGCCTCCCACTCTTTTGAAATATGCTATCATTCCAGTGGTCAAAGTATTTTTCTCATATTTTTTATGTATAGTAGACTTCATGACGGTTCAAACACTGCTAAGAACGTACCAATCAGAGGTCGGATGAAATCTGTAGAATTTCTGCAAGTTGATGCTGCAGTGCTGGAATTGGCATATCAGTGTCACTCGACCGAGTGAGCTTTCCACTCGGCCGAGTGACCAGTTTTTGACAGAGTGCTGTTTTCTGGAGTTTCTGTAGGAATTCTCATTCGGCCGAGTGAGCTTTTCACTCGGCCGAGTCGCTGCTGGCCCAGAACTTAAGTCATATGCAGATTTGATTTTCGGCGCAGGTTTCGAAGGGGTTTTAGGGGTTATTTGCTAGGGTTTTGGGGGGCTATTTAAGAGGTTTGCAGCCGTCATTAGAGGGGAGTTCCCATTATGTTTTCTTAGAGATTATTTCAGAGGTTAGGCCATGCCCTAGGCCCCTCTTTGATCTAAAAAGCTTGTAATTGGATTGAAGATCTTCATCAAAGCTAAGTATCTTTGTTCTTATTATTTGAATCTTTAATTTGATATATTTAAATATGCCAGCAATGTTTTTTATCGATTTCTCTATCGTTATTGCTATGTTTGAGTAGATTCGATGTTCTAGGGCATGGGGATGAACCCTATGAATCCAATTTCAGATTTGTAATGAATGAATTCATACGTTGCTAGAATTGCTAGGAGGTTAGGTTGTGATTGATTTATTACAGATAGCTAGGGATTTCCATCGATCCGGAGTTTGCAAGAGATTGGATTCCGATCGATGGGAAGGCCTAGATATTCGAATTATGTTTATAATCGAAATCTGCTAGAATTGGTTTGCTAGAGATTGGACCAAAGCTAGCATTTTTATTATAGATCTATACCCATATTCGTTTGCAAGAGATTGGACGAATACGAACTATCACAACCTAGATAGTAACTCAAGTTTGCACGAGAGTGAGCTCGAGGAGCGATTGGACGATGATGTCGATCTTCATGCTAGTAGCTTAGGTTAGGGTTTGCACGAGAGTGGGCCCTAATCTAGGTTTTTATAGACCGGCAATAGCGAGAGAGCGTGAGCTTGGTTCTATATTCAGTTACAACTAGTTCACCTCAACACAAGTCTAGTAATATTGAAATTCACAATTCACAGAGATGTATGACGATCCGTAGTGGGGATTTCCTAGCCCTAGGCACTTCTATTATATTGTATTTGAATCGATATTTTACCCAATACCTTTATCACAGACACCGACATCCATCACCATTGTCATTACATCATACCATAACCATCTCCACCAATAAAACCCTCGTAGTCGAGCCTGTTGGATATGGAAGACGTTAGTACACCCTTGTAGGGGATGTACGAGGGAATACGGACCTCGAACGTCGCGTACACGAAGTCGTACGCAAAGGGAATATGTTCCCTTGCGGAGAGGATCTCTAGATTGATGGGAAAGTCGCATTATATATATGCATAAGTGCATGCGACATATGGCTAATAAAGGGGGAATATCTTAAGCTTATGTTGTACCATGCATATGGTACAACTTAAGCTTATAATGTGCCATGTATCATGGTACACCTTAATTAAGTTGTTCCAAAGGAACAACTTACCCTAAAATAACTACCTTGGGGGCTATAAATAAGACCCAAGGGTAAGCCATTTCTTACACCTTTTGCATGAAATTCATGCATGCATCTTCTTCCTAGCGAAGCTCTGCAGAAATCCTTTCTCTTCCTCTATCCAAGTTCTTAATCTAAAATAGAGATTTAGATTGTGGATTAGTAGCCTTACTCCGTTCGTGAGAAGACTCGATCCGTAGTGGCGAATCCGAAGGCAAAGTTCCGAGACTACCGTTCCGCATACGCTAGCGTAAGTCTCAACTTTAATTATCGATCCTAACTCTGTTTTGGCAGGATCCTACATTGGTATCAGAGCCATATGGGTTCGCCCCGGTCAAACCACCGCCCCGTCGAAACTATGAACGAGTCGTTGTCTTTTTCATGAATGGGTCTCCTACTATTACGGATATAGTAGGAATGCTTCGTGACGGAGAAAACGCAGCGGTTGTTCTTTTCACGTTACGGTCTCCTATCATTACGGATATGGTAGGAACTCTCCGTGACGGGAAGAACCGACCGTTCACGTAGTATGTTATTTTTCATTTTTGGCACACGGCCATTAGGAAATAACTAATTTCTCGACGAACGGGTGCTTCATCGACGAACGGGTGCTTCATCGAGGAAGATGATGGTAGTTATTTCCATCGGGTAAGAGGAAATTTGGTGCATGTGCACCATGGCCAAATGGGCTATGAAGACCATGCAACCCCCCTCCCCAAGCGGAAGGGGTTGGCTACGGCCAATAACCACCGGCGACCACCCCATCAAGGGGGAGGAATAAGTGCGGCAACCCCAGTCAAAGGGGGTGGCCGGCCATGGCCAAAGGGGCCATGGCCGGCCAACGCCGAATGGCCTTGGCCATGACCGGTCATGGCCAAGCCATGGCCGGCCATGGCCAGGACGGCAATGGCCGGCCAAGTCCAGGCCAGCAGTGGCCGGCCTTGGCCAAGGCCTGCCGGCCAGGCCGGCCCTGGCAGAGGCCAGGGCCGGCGCCCTGGCCACTGCCAGGGCCAGGCCGGCCCTGGCAGAGGCCAGGGCCGGCGCCCTGGCCTCAGGCCAGGGCCTGGCCGAGGCCAGGGCAGGAGCCCTGGCCCCGGCCAGCGGCCTGGCCGCCCTGGCAGAGGCCAGGGCGGCGCCCTGGCCTCAGGCCAGGGCCTGGCCGAGGCCAGGGCAGGAGCCCTGGCCCCAGCCAGTGGCCTGGCCGGCCGGCCCTGGCAGAGGCCAGGGCCTGGCCGGCCCTGGCCGAGGGGGCCAGGGCCTGGCCGGCCCTGGCCGAGGGGGCCAGGGCCCCTGGCCGGCCAGGGCAGAGGCCCTGGCTGGCCCTTGGCCAAGCACCGGCCAGGGCAGAGGCCCTGGCCGGGAGAAGTTGCAGTTTGAATATTGGTCGACCAATTTGGTGTTTTTGGTCGACCAATCTGGCAGAAGGTCTGGGTCGACTGCAAACTTGCCAACTGACCCATACGGGGTGACAAAAGGCATTGGTCAAACTCGAATGTGTCGATTAGTCCATACGGGGCTAACCACAGTTCCGACTAGTTCATACGGGACTAACGTTTTAATGAAGTTTTTTTTTTAACTTGGGCTCTACTCCTTGAAGACTAGCCATAGTGCTCTACTTCATGTGAGATTAGCTAAGTCATTGTGCTCTACTCTACGGAGATTAGCCAATGTACTTATGTAATTGTGCTCTACTCCTTGAAGATTAGCCGTAATGCTCTACTTCATGCGAGATTAGCCATGTCATTGTGCTCTACTCCACGGAGATTAGCCAATGAACTTATGACGTTGTGCTCTACTCTACGGAGATTAGCCAATGTATTTTAAATTCGTTTTGAAAAATACATTTTCAAAAACGCTTTTTCCGCTGCAAAGTACTATAAGAGTACTAACATTTGATAAAGTGAGGGAGAAATATTGAAAGTTACTCTAGATGGTGATTGGAAACATAGTGACCTTTCCGATTCTAGAGTAACATCTTCAATATTTTTCGAAAGTAACTTATCAAATACTCGTTTTCCGCTGCTAGTACTATAAGAGTACTATTGTTTGATAAGTTATGGGGGAATATTGAAGGTTGTTCTAGATGGTGATTGGAATCATAGAGACCTTTTCGATTCTAGAACAACATCTTCAATATTTTTCGAAAGTAACTTATCAAATATAATATAATTCCAAGTGGGATTTGAATTTTTAGAACTATCCAAATGGGATACTCTATTATCCTTTCAAGTGGGAGTTATATTTTAAGAATTTTTTATGCAATGTTTTGATCGAACCTTCGGTTTTGTGTTTTTTGCAGCATTTTAAAAGTAAAATGTCTTCCGCTTCGAAAGATATCGTCGCTGAGTTAAACAAAGGTGAAAAACTCAACGGCGATAATTACAAACTTTGGTCCATTAAAATACAATACGTTTTAGAGGAGCAAGAAGTGCTCGAAACTCTAAAGAACGTAATGATTGAACCCGAGTTGGGCACTACGGCCCAACACAGACGAGACAAGGAAGCTTTTGATGCTTGGTCTCGGAAGAATAAGATAGCGCGCATTACGTTATTAAGCAGTATGGATGATGACATAATGCGCATCTTCCGAGAATATGACCTAGCCATGGACATATGGTCCAAGCTAGAGGAGAAGTTCGGTGGCACATCGGTGTCCAAACTTCGCGCCTTAACTATAAGGTTCGATACATATAAGAAACGTCCAGATCATTCCATGGGGAAACATCTGCGACATATGGCGAACCTTATCTCGGAGTTAAAGGACGCAGGTCATGTGCTCACTGATGAGCAACAAATCCAAGCAGTCATACGTTCCCTACCAAATGGGTGGGATCAAATGAAGATGCATCTCACTCACAATGAGAGCATCAAGACCTTCAACGACGTTTCCAAGCACCTCGAATTAGAGGAAGAGCGGCTTGCGGCTGCCAAGCCAAGTGCAGAAGTGCACATGGTTGCTAGTTCCTCACACGGGGAAAGAAACGTAAAGATCGTTCGAAGTCTTCTAATGAACGTAATAAGCAACCTGAGTCTACCAAGGAACCCAAACATAAGGGTGGGCACAAGAAATGGCACAAGAAGAAAGACTTGAAAAGGATCAAGTGCTTCAAGTGCAACAAACTCGGTCACTATGCTCGTTCGTGTACGAGTGGAAGTGACGAGGTAACTTGTAATACTAGTTACATATGTGTTTCTAGTTCAATATTTCTTGTGGAATCTAATCCATTATGGGATAATTGATTCAGGTGCCACCGATCACATAGCAAAGGCCAGACGGTCCTTCGTGGAGTATCACCGGATACACCATGGAATGAAGTGGATCGATGTAGGAAACAACTCACGTGTTGTAGAGAAAGGCGTTGGGAATTGCAAGCTAGACTTGGACAACGGCCACACTCTCCTACTTTATGATGTTCTCTCCATTCCATATATTCAAAGGAATATTAATACTGTGGTCAATTTAATGGGTCTTGGTGATAGTTGGTTCCTTCATGATTGTAATATGGACCTATTTTTGTAATAATTCCTTTAATGGTACTGGGTTTGTATTTCAAAGGATTTATTGTAATAAGTACAATGTATTTCCTCATGTAATGAAAATTTCCTTGTGACAAATTCTTTGACTAATGAGTCTAATATAATTTGTTGGCACGCAAGGCTTGGTCATATTGGACCAATGCGTATAGATAGACTTGCCAAACGTGGCCTTCTATCTAATGTTTCAAAGGTTGAAATGTCGACCTGCGAACATTGCCTTGTGAGGAAATCTTGTCGCAAGCCGTTTGGAACCGGCACAAGGGCCGAGGTTCCATTACAGCTTATCCATTCGGACATATGTGGTCCGATGAATGTCGAGACAAGTCGCGGGAAGTCCTATTTTTCATCACTTTTATTGATGATTTCACCCAATTCGGTCATATCTATTTGATATCCCACACAAGTGAAAGCACTAAACCTGCTTTAAAAACTATATGAGTTTAGTGGAGAATCAATTAGATCGCAAGATTAAGGTCATGCGAACCGAAATGGGCGGTGAATATCAATCAACAAGTTTAAAGGAACTTTGTGATGAAAAAGGCATAGTACATCAGGTAACTATGCCTTATACTCCTCAACAAATTGGTGTTGCAGAAAGGAGGTATAGGACTTTAATAAAAAAATGGTCCGTTCAATGATGGCGCAAGCCAACTTGCCAATCACCTTTTGGGGTGATGCATTATTGACAACCGTTTTCATTTTAAACCGCGTACCCTCGAAATCAGTTAGCTCCACTCCTTATGAGTTGTGGAACCAAAGGTCTCCTGACTTAAACATTTTTACCTTGAGTTTGTGCATTCAACGCACATATTTCCTCCCATAAGTATGGCAAACTTGGGCCAAGGGGAAGGAAACGTATCTTTATACGATACGCAGAAAACTCCAAAGGTTATATTTTTGTTAGTCAGGAAGACAATGGTGGGCTTATTGAGTTTGAGTCGAGGGATGTCACTTTCTTGGAAAACGAGTTTCCAAGACAGGGCGAGATAAGTCCAGACTTATCTTTATTTTGAGATTTATGATCAAAAAGGATTACCTCATTCGAGTGGGAGAAATTCTTGGTGAAAACGAAAATTCTTTTCAACCTTCACCAATGGATTATACGAATGACGATTATCCTATTCCATACGGGAATAATGATCCAAGTGGGAGAAATTCTAACAACATTTCAAGTGGGAGTGATATTAGAATTGATCTTAATTCGAGTCAACAAGGACTTGAAGAATCTCAAATATGCCGCATCATGCCCTGCGAAAGACAAATGGATGAAAGCGATGAAGGAGGAATTGAAATCCATGAAAGTTAACCAAGTCTGGGACTTAGTTAACTTACCCAGAGGACATAGAGCAATTGGGAACAAATGGGTTCTCAAAATCAAGCATAAGGCTGATGGCTCTATTTGACAGATATAAAGCTCGCCTTGTCGCGAAAGGTTTTACGCAACAGGAAGGGATAGACTACAAAGAGACCTTCTCACCTGTTGTGCATTTTACCTTGATTCGCATGTTTCTGGCAATGGTAGCTTGCTTATACCTCGAATTACATCAGATGGATGTAAAGACTGCCTTTCTCAATGGAGAATTGGACGAGGAGATCTATATGGAACAACCAACAGGGTTTGTAAAAGAAGGAAACGAACATAAGGTTTGTGAACTTCGTAAATCCATATATGGTCTTAAACAATCCTCGAGGCAATGGTATATACGATTTCAAGAGGTTGTCTTATCAAATGGATTTTCCATACTTGATAAAGATAACTACGTATATATCAAGAGGATTAAAAGCAAACATGTTATTATGTCTCTATATGTAGATGACATTTTAATAGCCGGAAATGACAAGGGCTTTGTGATGAGTATCAAGGCTTGGCTTTCATCAGTATTTTAGATGAAAGGCATAGGAAAAGCCGCATATATCCTTGGAGTTAAGATTTCAAGGAATCGTTCGAAGAAACTTCTTTCTCTTTCACAGGAGACTTATATAAAGAAGGTTCTAGAACGATTTAATATGCAGGACTGCAAATCCATTGATATTCATATAAGCATATGCGATAATTTATATCTGGAATCGTGTCCAAAGAACCAAAAGGAAAAGGAAATTATGGAAAAAGTTCCATATTCCAATGCAGTTGATAGTCTTATGTACACTATGGTGTGTACGAGACCGGACATCTGTTTTGCCGTTGGAAATGGTAAGCTGTTACCAATCCAACCCAGGGCAAGAACACTGGAAAGCGGTTAAGAGGATAATGCAGTATCTTAAAGGAACTGCAGATTTGCAAAAGACTATGATAAAACCAAGAAGGTAGACATAAGGTACATATCTACGCATGAGATGATAGAGGATCAGCTTACGAAAGCGATCCCCAGAAATGTGTTTTATAAACACTTATCATCTCAAGGATTGCGTATGGGCTGAGTTGTACCAAATATATATTCCCATGTCTAAGAAATGATCAAAATTAATAAAAGAATAAGTTCTTTTTCCAACATTGCATATGAATTTCTTAAGAAATGTTTGTGTACATTTTTGAAATCTCAGCTGAATTGTGTGTATGTCGGACAGATTAAGGTTGGCTCTCTCACATGAGCAACCGCCTTATCTTATCAGATGGATAAGATAGAGATGAGACTAGTTTAAAGTCAAAATCATTAGACGAATGATTTAGAGTCATGACTTTAACAAGATAGTCGAATGAAAGATCTGCATCATATGGATGCTTACAAAAGATCTGAGATCTGTATCACAAGGATATAAAGATCTCATTGGATTTTTTTAATCCTATCTGTCTTATGCAGGATGAGAGTCCGGGAATATTTCCTGAGTAGTAAGGGGACTCAAAAGATAGGCACTGTGGTGTCTGATCTTTCATCCGTACAACATCATTAAGACATACTCTCCCTGGGAAAGGAGTGATGTTGTAATACGTGTTCATACCACGTATGCATTTCGACCACTGAGTTAGTAGCAATAGTGTTTGCTATTATGTGAGACTCAAAGGCCATACGGGTCTTAACTCTTACCCTCAAGGACTCCAATTGGTTCCTTTAGATTTGACGAGATGATCGCTATCTTAGCGTGTTGCTAATGGGCTATGGTAATTCGGCTCGGCGGGGCACGTTAGAAAAGCGAATCAAGTCAAGATCAGAAGGTTCGCAAAAAGAGGAAGATTGATTTCATATTCGCATTTGGACTTTAGTGATTCAAAGCTGGCCAGCCAATTGTA
>CM061139.1:113858412-113883414 GCA_030789695.1 Scilla litardierei | reverse complement strand
AAATCAAACTCGACTCGACCGAGTAGGGGACTACTCGATCTGAGTCGGCGCCGGCCAAGAACTTAAGTTTCGGCCAGAATTGACTTTGGGCACGAATTTCAGAGGTTTTCTTGGGTTATTTGCTAGGTTTTTGGGGGACTATATAGAGGAATTGTAGTCGTCATTAGAAGTGGACCTTAGGAAGTTTTTGAGGGGTTGGATCTCATTTTCTGATGAGTTTGTGGAGACTTTCTTTTGGAGTTATGCTATGTCCTAGGCCACTCCCTTGTATCAAGATAAGTATTTTTGTTCTCTTTAATTCTATTTTAGTTCTTCTTATTGATTGCTTATTGAATATTTCTTTGATGCATACAATGAAGTTTTCTTTCATTCTTATATCTATTACTATGATGCATGAGTAGTCTTTTCTAGGGCTAATGGATTAGCCCATGGATTTTAGGGGTTAGATGTAAAGCTAGGATTTTTAGGTTGCGTTGGTATAAAAAGGACGTATTTTGGTTGATCTTGCAAAGTTTGTAGGAGAACTCGTACTGAGATCGTGCCTACGGTCCGTGGAATCGATTGGCTTAAGGAGTAGCCTATAAGCTTAATTAGGGAGTTAGTGGATTCAATTGGGACACGTGACCATGCCCGGCTCGTGTCTTGATGGGATCCACCTTACTAATTGACGGCTACCGCCATTGCGTCAATAAAAGCCACCAAAATACGTCGAAGCTCTAACCCACGAGAGTGGCGTGAGCCGAGATCATTCCGTCCACGAGAGTGGCATGAATATTGTCGATTCTTAATGCACGTATTGTGTGCGCCTGCGGGTTAATGGGATACGTTAGATTCATGGTGCTTAGAACCATGAATTCCACATCTCGGATGCGATAATCCCTATAAAACCAATGCAACGTAATATTCTTAACCAAGCATCGACGTCCGACGATCCTAGTGGTGAGTCCTAAAGCCCTAGTCTTTTACTCCTTTCTTTGTGGAGTCCCTTGTTTGCGACGTTGAGTGACACGACTTTCACACCCATTACCATCACGACACTCCATAATCCATATCCACCAATAAATCCGCAAGTCTAACTCAACCTAGGAGTAGATAGGTAGTATAGCAACGCTTCCCCGTGTTCGATACCTGCTTTCCACTATACCGTGCGCTTGCGGTTAAACGATATCGTTTTGGATTTAATTTCGAGGCGATCAAGTTTATGGCACCGTTGCCGGAGAGGCGTTCTACCATATTATCTATTTATCACAATTAGGTTGATTAGACTGCGTAAAAAAGAAAAGAAAAAAAGAGAGTGATTTTCCCCACCACCATATTATTTCTTTTTATTCTTTATCTCTCTTATGCCACTGACATTCTTCTCTAGGCTATTTACTTTGCTTGATCAGGTACAGTTGATGCAGCGATGGTGCTTCCAAAGATGACGCGACCAGATTCTGTACGATCCTTCATATATCTCGCTGCTACGTTCAATCAGGCTGATGGAGAGTCCTTCAGGGAAGCTTATTACAGGGTTGAATGAATGTTAGGAATGATCCAGACTGAGTCAGATTATGTGTGGGATGGTTGCAAGCTATTTCCTCTCTTCACTAGAGGATTACAGGGACCCTCATTGGAGTTCTTGAGGAGGATGCACCTGACAACCTTCGAGGACCTGAGATATGCAGCATCTTTAGAAAGCTTATTGGACGCAGCTCGATCTTCGGGCTCATTAGCCGTCGAGGCAGGTAATCCAGATACGCGTGAGCTCGTCGATTTTATTATGCATCGTGTGTCTGCTACGGGTATCATTGAGGAGTACATTCATGTTCAGCTTGGGGGAGGTATTATGCGCTTCGATATTGCCACTACTAACGAGACATCGAGACATAGCACTACAGAGCTAGCTCATGCCGTCGTCGCCTCCCCTTGCTATCCACATGAGTCAGAGCAGCCATACCATCAGAGGATATTATTGAGGAGGTCGTGCCTATAGTAGGGAGCAGACCATCGAGGAGGACGTGACTTGGGGCGATGACATCTGCACACAGATGGAGCCCGAATTGTGCCCCCTCAATTCGAGCTACCGCAGCCACCTCCACCTTCTTCAGAGGCTGAGCATGCCTCAGAGGACCGCTCACCAGAGCTTACAGCTCCCACTCAGGGAGATATCTTTACCCCCTCATTTCTTACATTTGATTCCCCTCCCGTGTATGATGTTTCTTATGATTCAGATTTTGATGACTCATTGCACCTTTTGTAGGATACACATACATATGATCAAGAGGTATGCTGGGACGTATACAAGGAGGAGAGTGAGGAGATATCATCCATGGATGCTATTGAATATGATCAAGAGGTGCGCTGGGACGAGTTTGACAATGATGAGGAGCTGCCTGATGAGACCCACACTTATATGCCAGAGTTACCTGAAGAACCTAAGGCGAACTACGAGGAGTTGGTTGATGTGGTGCATGAGAGTAGTGATTTATGTCCAGGTAAGTGTTGTCAATCATCTTTAACTTTAAATACTTATGTTGATGACCCTCTTTGGAATACATTTATTTTGGGAAAGAATTATCCACATCAGATTGATGTGGCTTATCTCTTGCAGGGTACAAGCAGGGCCGGTCCTAAAGATAATGAGGCCCGGGGCGAATAAAAAATTTGGGCCCTTTAAAAATAGTATAAAAAAGAAAGAAAATTTACAGAATTAGAAGAGGGAGAACCCTGTTCCTAACCTAAGAAGAAGATCAAAATTTAAAAGACAATTTTCTTGAGGTTGTTCCTTTGGTCTAAGTGGGGTCACAATAAGGGCTTATGCAATCATGATTATCTAAATCAAGGAATAAAATGATATCGAACATCATCAGTTTGACCTACATATTTGAAGGAGATAGGCTACGAAGTCTCCTTTTGCTATCAGAACTTCATATGTGAGAGAAAACCAAAAATGACCAAAAAAATCTATTTTTATGTTAGAATGGTTCTATAATGCAGATTGACATTATGTGAGAGACAACCTAATAGAGAGATCAGAGATTCAGAGTTTATGTCAAGCACGAGACGAGATTACACGAGAAAAAATCTCAAATTTAATAAATAAAAAAAATCCACAGAAGGCAGATTGACGTAAAAAAATCTAAAAAAAAACAATCTATTTCTGTTTTTTTAGATTTACAACAAAAACAAAAAATCCACTGAACGAGATTATCTAAGAGAGGGAGAGAGAGTACCTGATAGTCGATAGAATGTAGATTGACACAGAGAATCCAGTGAACAAAAATCTGCAAGTTTGCTATCTAATTTATCTCTTCAGAATCTTATAAAATCAAAAAATAAAAAATAAAACCCAGATAAATAGAGACTTACCTGTTCGGCTGTTCGCCCAATAGCCATCGACGCTTCTTTTCTTGTTCCATTCTTCGGTTAATGTGAAGAGATTGGAATAATGTATCAGTTAGAAATGATGTATAAGAGTTAAGCCATTAAATAGAGACCCCGATAATTTATCAGACCAAATTTTTTTTCAAAATAATGTATCAGAGCTAATAAATGTATCAGAGCTAATAAATAGAAACCCAAATACCCAGTTAGAAATTTATCAGATCTAATAAATGTATCAGAGTTCGGTTACTGTGAAGAGATTTGAAGAGGAGTTGAGGGGTCGTTCCTCAGTTGACTCATATATTTTTTAAAATAATGTATCAAACCTACTTAAAAAATATCAAACCTGGGCCCCCTGGCCCTGGGCCCTGGGCGGCTGCCCTGCCTGCCCTGGGTCAGGGCCGGTCCGGGGTACAGGTGGAGTCCTTAGAGAGATGCTGAGAGCTGCATTGCTGGAATCTGATGGAGTCCGTAGACACACGCGCCTATGGGAGCTACAGAAGGAGCAGTTGGAGCAGTTGCCTGCACCGACAAAGATACTGGATCCACCTTTTTGCTATAGGTGATATCTATCCAATAGTGTAGTATTTTATCTTTAAATAAATACGAATCCTCTCGATAGCAAGAGGGCCGTATAGATTTTCTTGAATAAATATCACCTCATATGACGGCAACAATAATCTTTTACACCCCAAACCCATTATATATATTAATTGCCCACTTCACAATTTGATATGTCCCACCATTTTGCTCACCACCATCGAGCATTTCTTTCAAGTAAAACCTTACTTTCTTATTCGTTTGACTTGATCTCGCTTAGCAATGTCATGACATTTTTGATCAAGTCATTTGAATAGGATTGTTTGGTATAAGCTTGGGGGAAAGCGCTCTCTTGCACCATTGCATGTGCATGTAGTTACATTAGGATTCAATATCTTTCATTTCATCATTTTTCATTCACCCCATATTTATCGTTGTTCCTTATAATTATCTTTTATGATCACATTGAGGACAATGTGAAGTTTAAGCTTGGGGAAGTGCATTTCCATGCCATTTAGTTGCACTTTTATTCTATTTTTAGGGTTTTTAGAATTTTCAAAAAAATTGCATCATCTTTTTGATTTTTCCATCTTATTTTCCTTTTATGTGTGTTCATGCATCATAGTGTGTGCTTTTTTTTCTTTTCCTTCTTCTCTTTTGTATTTATTTCTTTATTCGCTTTTCCTTCTTTTGCTAGATTTGTTCCTTATGATAATATCTCTTATTGCTTTAGCAGCCATCACGATGCTTATATCTCTTGCCATGTTATTTGGAGTATTTCAGTATCCTGCTATCCATGTGCTTGCTTATATTTTTTTGATGATTCCTCTATATGAATGCATGATTCTAATTGAAGCTAAATGTATGCAATAGTATTTAGTATGCTTTTGTTGGAAATGCACCAAGATTCACGCATCATTTGTATATCTGAAGCATCTGTATTATTGTCTTATTCACCTTCTGTTGCATGCCTGATATGATTGTAAACTTTACTGCTTGACTTCACTATTTATTGAGATGATTAAGGATATTCATGCTTGTATATGAGTTTTAGTTGAGGTATTATCTTATCGAACCATTTGTGCACATCTTAGGAGTGAACCGAGTGTTACATCATTTTCTTCTCCACATATATCTTTTTATTCTCTATATGTCACTTGAGTTCACCCCTTGCAGCTACTCATATCGCATCTATTCCCAAAAATCCATTGCAAAAGAAAAGTTAGCTCCAAAACGTTCAAAAAGCCAAAAAGAACCAAAAACCAAAAATACATATCATATAGCTCCCACAAAAATCCAAAAAGAAAACGAAAAATATTTCTCTATATCATTATTGGAGCCACTAAAATACTTGGGAAGACCAATGCAAAAATTCCATTTTCTCATATCCTTTTCCTTTAGATGTAATGCCTCAAGCTAAGCTGGGGGGGGGGGGTGAATTCATTTGACCAAAAGAGTGAGTACGCCATTAGAGTGGAGAGGTGCACGAATGAGAAAGTTTGATAATGCTAAAACTTAGCAAAATAATCTAGTTATGGAGATTTCTTATGATTCGATATAAATATGTGAATGGCATGATTTATTCCATTCTCCATTGCATGCTTGGTGTGATTCTTAGATGCTTTATTTATAACTTTTGATTTAAAAGTGCATCGCCAATGATTTGCATATTATATTCTATGAATTGTGTGAAGTGGATATGAGTTAATCGCCTGAATTTAGAGAGTCCCTTTTGTTGTTCTTGAAAGCTTGCAAGTACCATCTTTAAGTAAGATATGAAATCTTTATAGCATGTGATTCGTAGTTTTCGAATATCGTGTTGTGTAACTTATGGCTTGAGATCAGAGAGAAAAATCTAGCGACCCCTTCCACTTCATATTCTTTTTCGTTTTCTTATTTTTACCTCCCGGTGAGCTTCGTATTTGTCTTCCTCTAGGACAAGTAAGAGGTAAGCTTAGTGGATTTTGATATGCTTCTATTTTACATGATTTATCGCATATTTTCATGACGCATTTCACCCTCCAAACCCTCATTTTATATGCTTTTATGCTATTATTTGGAACAATATGACTTTCGGAACGTTTATGCCCATTTCAGGGATTTGGAGCGATATTGGAGCAATTTGGGGTCAATATGACGATCGGCGACGTGAGAGCACCAAGAAGACTCATGCTGACATGTTTGAGGTGCCAAAGAAGAAGACTAGATGAAGAAAGGAGGAAGAGAAAGAGAAAGGAGAAGCCAATAAGCAACCGAGGCAGTTTCACAGGCAACTCGACCGAGTAGCAATAGCTACTCGGCCGAGCTGACACGTAGAGTTTGCAAGGAAATGGCTACACCCTACTCGACCGAGTAAGATGGCTACTCGGTCGAGCTGAACCAATTTCTAGAGAAGCATATTGAAGCTAAAGCAGCTACCCCCTGCAACTCGACCGAGCATGAAGGCTACTCGGTCGAGTAAGGCAAGCGCCCAGATTTTCAGACAGACTCTCACTCTTTTGAGATCTGCTATCATTCCAATTGCCAAATTATTTTTCTTATATTTTTTATGGATAGCAGACTTCATGACGGTTCCAACTCTGCCAAGAACACGTCATGTCACGCCTCGCTTCCCAAAAACCCGGGAGCGAGGATGCGACGAAGGTCCGCTTGTACATAAAACAAGGAGGATTTTTTTTCCTTCCTTGTTCGATGCACAATAAGCGTCTGTAGTAATTCCATTGAAGGACAGGTTCTTGTCATGCAATCTCAGAGAAACAACACACAACATATTTATTATCCCAATAGATGATAAGTAGTACAGGACTGGGCCTTATAGTACGGCCTACATCGACTCGACAGAAAAGTAAAGTACATCACTCGGAAGTAAATAGCACACTGGCAATAAGGAAAGCACACTGATGGTGGTAAGGAAAGCACACTGACGATGAAATCAAGTGGATGCTGTGGTCGAACCAGAAACTCCTACTCCTCTGTAGGTGCGGGCTCAGTAACGTCCTTTGATCCCTGGTCAACGGGATCGTCTTCAGTGTAATACTCCACGTACTCCGTCGGCTCGTAGTCTGACATGCATTTCAGAGAAAACAATGAAATACATGTCAGCGCTAAGCGGCAAGTAAAAACCAACAGAAAGTAAAGGTAGCAATGTAATGAACGAACAAGAGGTAATAAACGTCGCTTGACCATCTAATAGTGTAGGCATGCCTAATAATAAGAAGTCTAACTTAACTCCCAAATCAGCCAGTCAGTCAGGGCTTGAAGGCACAGGTCACTTCAAAGACCGCAGGAACAAGTCCCTTGGTTGACCAACCCCCTTCCCATTCCTTTCTAGACACTGATTCAGTCGTAATTTAAGACCGCGTGTTATTACGCCGCTCTGCCACGTTCGAGTAGTCTCGACCTAGTCAGTAGAACAGTGGTATCAAGTCAACAATAGTAACAAACAAGCTAGTGCATCAGCCTTAGCCCGAGTGCACGATATGCAACCAGAAGTGCACCCATCCC
The DNA here is from genome assembly GCA_030789695.1 of Scilla litardierei. Classification (NCBI taxonomy): domain Eukaryota; kingdom Viridiplantae; phylum Streptophyta; class Magnoliopsida; order Asparagales; family Asparagaceae; genus Scilla; species Scilla litardierei. The sequence goes on along the minus strand of CM061139.1, from coordinate 113,876,004 downwards.
ACGGAGCAACTCGTGGAATCTCTACCTACCATCCCCTGCAGGGTGATGGTACAGCTTAACTAATAAGGGTGGACCCGGTCACTCCCGCACACTTCGTAGCTCAAGACTACCCCATAACCCGTGTCGTATCACATTAACCGTATCCGTATCCGTATGGCTTTATAGGCCCATCACTTTGAACATTCAACAATACAATGAGCACAAGTACAACAAGCACATATATGGTAGATACTTGCATATACCCTGGTAATTACTTACCTGTAGTCGTGATTGGTTGTAATCCGGTTTCTTGGGCGGGTCTCGTACCGTGTCAGGGAGTCGGTGTTTTCCCGGGACGCCTACCTACAAACACCACACGCACGCACCCATATTTTATTAATATATAACCAAGATTACAAAATTCGTACTACGTGCACATGCGCACGTATACGTATGCACGTATGAAAGGTAAAATACAATAAGGAAAATAATTCCTATCTTTCTAACTCTTATCTCTAAAATTTTAACCAAAATCCCATCTTTGTCAAAGTCCCCTAAAAACATTCTTTCAAAATCCCCTTTAATAAAAACTCTTTCAAAAATCCCTTCACATTCTCCATTCTCTCTTCCCTTCACAAATTTCCACCCTCCCCTTCACAAAAATTTTTTACAGCACCAACATTTTTTCAAAAACTGTGTGTGTTTTTTTGTTCCTTTGTCTTCTTCATTCCTTCTTCTTGTAGGTGGAGCAATGGTGGAAGAGGGGAGGGCCAAGGGAGCAAGGACCAAGGGAGGAAGGAGAGGATGGGCTGGTGGTGGGGTGGTGGCCGTCGCCGGTCGGTCGCCGGAAAAACTCCAGATTTTTTTTGATTGATTCATGGGTAGAATCAATGGGGGGTGTAGAGAGAGTTGTAAAGGTAGAGAGAGGGAGGTGGAGGCCATGGGATTGTTGCCGGAGGGGGTAAAGATCGCCGGAGATGACCATGGTGGAGGTGGCCATGGTGGGGTTTCATGGGTTTTGTTTGAGTTTTTAGAGAGAGATAGAGAGAGATAGAGAGGGTTGGAGAGAGGTTGAAGATGAGCAAATGGGAGAGGGTAGTGGGGGCTTACCGGAGATGGAGGAGTTCGCCGGAAAGTTGGCCGGAGCTTCGCCGGAGGGGAGGTTGAAGATGGCATGAGAAGAGGGATTAAGGGGGTATAAATAGGGTTAAGAAACTAATTTTAAATTAAGTAATTAAAACTTAGTCAAAAAGTGGCATTAACAGAAAAGATTATGATAAGATTAGCTTTTTGACTAATTTAGGAAAATGTTAAACGTATCACTCCTCACATGTTAGTCATGGTTAGGGTAAATAGTAATTAGGTAAATGTAATTAGTAATTAGGCAAGGTAATTAGCGATGGTAAAATTTGTAACAAAATTACGATTTTGCCCCTACTATTAAACGTTTCCGAAAAATTACGAAAACATACCCACAGGTTCGTATCGTCACGAGGACCGTGAATACGAAGTCCGATTCACGATTTGAGTTACAAAAATACGAGTCGTGGGCCAAAACGTTTAGAAAGCGGGTTAACAGGTTCTCTACTGATTTGTTGTCGGATAATTACGAAATTAATGTGGGAAGCCCTAAATGATCATAGAATTATACCGTAAAAGTTTGAAATCGTTTTTATATTGTTTGTATAGAAAATTAATTCATTAAGCCAAAACGGTAATAATCGAAAATGAATTTTTACCGGATTATTTAGAGGTATTTGATGAAACCCGAATTTACTAAAATACCACATAACTACTTTAATACTTCAAAATATTTTTATAAGGAATTTTTGAAATCATAAACTCCAGACGAAAAATAGTTTAATAGGTTAAACACAAATTATCGTGCTGATGGAAATAGACCGTTACACGTCAATCGAAGCTCGGATGAAATCTAGAGAATTTCTGCAAGTTGACGCTGCAGTGCTGAAATCTGTACTCCACCCGAGCAGCAAGGCTCTCGACCAGACTACTCAACCGAGCAGCTACCTACTCGACCAAGCTGCAGAGAATTGGAAAAAGAAGGCAGAAACAGGCTCTGAAAATCAAACTCGACTCAACCGAGTAGGGGGCTACTCGACCCGAGCCGGCGCGGGCCCAGAACTTAAGTTTCGGCCAGAATTGACTTTGGGCACGAATTTCAGAGGTTTTCTTGGGTTATTTGCTAGGGTTTTGGGGGACTATATCGAGGAATTGTAGCCGTCATTAGAAGGGGACCTTAGGAAGTTTTTTAGGGGTTGGATCTCATTTTCTGATGAATTTGTGGAGACTTTCTTTTGGTGTTAGGCTATGCCCTAGGCCCCTCCCTTGTATCAAGATAAGTATTTTGTTCTCTTTAATTCTATTTTAGTTCTTCTTATTGATTGCTTATTGAATATCTCTTTGATGAATGTAATGAAGTTTTCTATCGTTCTTATATCTATTGCTATGATGCATGAGTAGTCTTTTCTAGGGCTAATGGATTAGCCCATGGATTTTAAGGTTTAGATGTAAAGTTAGGATTTTTAGGTTGCGTTGGTATAAAAGGGACGTATTTTGGTTGATCTTGCAAAGTTTGTAGAAGAACTCGTACTGAGATCGTGCCCACGGTCGTGGAATCAATTGGCTTAAGGAGTATCCTATAGGCTTAATTAGGGAGTTAGTGGATTCAATTGGGACACGTGACCATGCCCGTCTCGTGTCTTGATGAGATCCACTGACAAACTATATTACTAATTGACGGCTACTGCCATTGCGTCAAAAGAGCCACCAAAATACATCGAAGCTCTAACCCATGAGAGTGGCGTGAGCCGAGATCATTCCATCCACGAGAGTGGCGTGAATATTGTCAATTCTTAATGCACGTGTCGTGTGCGCCTACGGGTTAATACGATACGTTGGATTCATGGTACTTAGAATCATGAATTCCACATCTTGGATGCGACAATCTCTATAAAACCAATGCAATGTAATATTCTTAACCAAGCATCGACGTCTGACGATCCTAGTGGTGATCCTAAAGCCCTAGTCTTTTATTCCTTTCTTTTTGGAGTCCCTTGTTTACGACGTTGAATGACACGACTTTCTCATCCATCGCCATCACGACACTCCATAATCCATATCTACCAATAAATCCGCAAGTTTAACTCAACATAGGAGTATATAGGTAGTATAGCACTGTTTTTCCGTGTTCGATACCCGCTTGCCACAATACCATGCACTTGCGGTTAAACGACATCATTTTGGAGTTAATTCCGAGCCGATCACTGGCCCAGGCCGGCGGCCGGGCCGGCCCGGCCGCCATGGCTATTGTAAAACAGCCAATATTTTGCTGTTTGGGGGGCTTTTTGGCCAAAAATGACCAAAAATCCCCCAACATCTATAAACGGTCAAGTGGGGGGTATTTTGGTCATTTTGGCCAAAAAACAAAAAAACACCCCCAACAGCCATAAACCAGTCATATTGGAGGGTTATTTTGGTCTTTTTGGCCTTAAAAGTCCTATAAATACCCCCACTAATTCATATCATTTTCTTCACAATTCTAAACATCTCTACTCTCAAATTCGTTTCATATCTCAAGCTCTTGCCTCAACTCACGGCGCTCTCAAGATCCGGCTGCTATCTCTCCGCATTCAAGCTCCGTCTGATCCCTCCCTGAGTCTCGGCATCCGGCTGCTACCTCTCTGCATCCCTACCTGTCTGCATCTTTGCTCTATCAACAAACTGGTTCCATTTATTGTTAAATTAGCATAATGTGAGGATCAAACAACCTACGTAGACATGTTAACGTTAATTTTAATACGGAAGAATATGGGTATTATCAAAATATGCTGAACAACCCCATCGAATCACCGGACTTTCCAGAAACGTCACCAACTGAACAAGATTGGAACGATAGTAATCACCCCATCCCCATAGTGGGTAAACCAGGGGGTTCTTCTTCTGCATACACTTCAACTCCTGCACATACTGCTATTACTGTGGCCCCACTTCCCTACAAGCAACCCAAACCAGAAAACAGAAATCTGCTGTTTGGAAAAACTATACACTTGAAACATTACATGAAAAAGGACTTAGGGTTGTTTGCAAAATCTGTAGCGCAAATTTCGTTGGCTCAGCTAAAGATGGCACAACACATCTGAAAAGACACTCAGATGCTCACAAAAAAGAGGCTAGACAGACAACTTTAAACTTAACAGCTACATCTAGCTCTCTTCTACTTTCTCATATTCGTCTGATACAATGCAAAAGGATATGGCTAGACTAGTTTTATGCCAAGAATTACCCTTTAATTAGGGGAAAGCATCGTATTAGAACGGTTTAAACAATTAGCACTGAATCCTGCATTTAGAAGAGTGTCTAGAAACACTCGAGATGATATGGCAGCTTTTCAAGCTGGCAAAGCTAAAATTATACAAACCTTTACGGCCTTAACATCTAGAATAGCTTTAACATCCGATGTATGGACAACAAAATGGGGGTTACCCTATTTATGTGTTACATCACATTACGTAGACCACGACTACATTATTCACAAAATGATTATCGGTTTTAAATTGTTAGAACATGGTCATACTGATGCTGTTATTGCTAATGTGATTATGACTGTTATTCGCGAGTATGATATTTCTAAAAAAATCATTTCATTTACACTTGATAATGCATCTAATAATACAAATGCAATAACATTTTTAAAAAGAGAACCGAACCCTGATCTTGATGGTATTATTTTTCATCCCCCAATGTGCTTGTCACATCTTGAATTTGATAGTACAGGATGGGCTAAAATATGTTGCTGCTTGGTTAGAAAAAGGTAGGAACCTTATGTTATACATACAGTCTTCTGCCAATAAGAGAAATTTGTACAAAGAAGTATGTAGAAATAGCCAACTTCCTTACCGAAGGTTTATTTTTAGTGTTCCGCATAGGTGGAATTCAACGTATATTATGATGTCTTTGCATGCTTAAAAACAAGATTCAGCTTAGTCATTTTGTTAGTACACACATTCCATATGACCCTGATTACAACATTACTGAGTTTGAGTGGAAAATGATTGAGCAGCTTTGTGAATTTTTGAGGGTTTTTTTGTTGCTACAAACAAATTCTCAAGTGTGTATTACTCAACATCCATTTTAGGCATTGGTCAATTAGTTATCATTTCAGATACTTTAGCGAGGTATAGAGACACTCGACCACTACCCTTGGTCTTCAACCTATGATAAAAGAAATGGATATTAAACTAGCGAAATATTGGAAGCCTATTCCTTTGCTTTATTCATTATCTAAGGTTTTTGATCCACGGTTTAAAGAGGAATTAGTAGTTGGGTTATTAGAAACCTTTTATGAAAGCATAATATTTGAAGTTGATGATCATATAATGAATTTTAAAACTAGCTTAAGAGTCCTTTTTGCGACGTATGAGGCTAGATATGGTAGTTCATCACACACTTCTTCTATTTCTGCTAGTTCTAATATTACATGCAAACTCCGACAGATTATGGGAAAGAAAAAACAAAAAACCATAGCTACAAAAAGTTCATCTAATGTGTTGTCCAAGTATTTAGAAATTACTTTTCCGTGTACTGAGTCTGAATTGGATGATGAAAATTTTGACATTTTGGCATGGTGGAAAATGTATGAATATAGGTTTCCAATTCTGATCATAATGGCTCGTGATCTGTTATCAGTCCCTATTTCTACTGTCGCGTCTGAGTCTGCTTTTAGTGCAAGTGGACGGGTTCTGAGTGACAGGAGATCAAGGCTTATAGAAGATATAGTAGAAGCGACAGTATGTGCAAAGGATTGGTTTCATGCTGAAAACCCTCGCAAGATAAACATGACCTTTTGGAAGACTCTGAGGAAGAAGATACAGAAGATGAATGATTATCTTTTTTTCTTGTATTGTTATTTTCTAACTTGTATTACCATTTAGAAGTCCTATGTTTTGGCCATTGTATGAGGGGTAAGGCTGGCCAATGTAAGCCCCCCCAAAAAAAAAATTTATTTAATAAAATTTAAAGGTTCAACCTGGGACCTTCGTGAATTTCGGGCTTAAATATCCTTTTTTTTCATTAATATAGATTTAATTAGAAATATACTTCAATTTTGAAATTTCTTAAAAACTGTATATGTCAATTGTTAGTACACGGATACAAGCCCAATTAGGTATCTGCATACCCGACCCGTTTCTCCCCCGCAACTCGTTACCCCCCACTCTAAGCGGGCTACGACTGAATCAGGCGAACGGGTCAGACGGCCGTTGAATTGACGCCGACCTTCAAGGAAGAGTTAATGGGGCCAAGTAAATGGCAGCCGTTAACTCGAATCCCGGAGAGGATCGTGCCCTAATCAATGAGAGGCGATTACGCCTCATCAAGGGAGAGCTGCATATAAATAGGTCGACGGACAAACGTAAAAAGGTTCCATCTTCAAGGTACGAGTGCTAATACATAGAACTCTATCTTCTTACGTCTCCATTCCATATTCGAGCTTGCGTTGTTAGTCTAGGGACGAACCTCAGTGGGTCGATCTATGCTACACCAAGCCCACTCTCTCCTTTAAGTTACTCACTAACTTAAGCATCGGAGGGGATTTGGGTCAAAACCCAGATCCGACCCCCCCTAACGATTCAATGTGGTGCAGATCGTCGATCGCCCTCATACGCCCAAGGTCAACATCGAGCACTTCAACCTTTAACGACCAAACCGACGATCGTTCTTAGGTCGATCAACGGTAGTCCATCATCAACCATCAACTACCGACCCCAGTTCCTCCAATCGAGGGTCCCACTCTGAAGGCTGACTAGGCTCCAGCTCAGCATTTCGAGTCATCGTCATCTTGACAACTGTATTAGTCAATTTTGGCCTTAACAGTTTGGCACCGTCTGTGGAAAACCATGAGTCGACATCCCCCTCGACTGTCACGCCTTGCTTCCCAAGTACAAAAGGCGAGACGCGAAGAGGTCCTCTCAGACTGAAGCTGTGAAGCTACAGTCTAATAAGCGTCTGTGTGTTCATCCATGATCGTGTCCGGATGTACACCCGAAAAACGACTAGTAGTTTTACCGCAAGCGCACGGTGTAATGGCGAGCATGTATCGATTACAGGGAGGACAATTGATAGTATCTCACTTTAATTACCTAGCTATCAAGAGAATAAGAGTAATTTGGTGTATTGTCACAATCGTTCAATAGCAGAGAAATATCAATATAATAAAACGTCTAGGGATAGGAAATCCCCACTACGGACCGTATCTCATCCTTGTGAGTCATAAATTTCATTGTTGCTAATCTTGAATAAAGGTGAACTAGTCACAACTTAATGTGGAACCAAGCTCATGCTCTCGTGCTATTTCCGGTCTATAGCAAACCTAGGTTAGGGCCCAATCTCGTGCAAACCCTAGCCTAAGCCGCTAGCGTGAAGAACGACATCATTGTCCAATCGCATCTCGAGCCAAATCTCGTGCAAACTCGAGCTAACTCTCGTGCAAACTCGAGCTAACTCTCGTGCAAACTCGAGCTAACTCTCGTGCAAACTCGAGCTACGATCTAGGTTGTGATAATTCGTATTCGTTCAATCTCTTGCAAACGAATATTAATATAGACTCATAATTAAAATGACTAGCTTTGGTCCAATCTCTTGCAAACCAAGTCTAGAGAAATTCAATTATCAATCTTAATCGAATATCTAGGCCTTCCTATCAATTGGAATCCAATCTCTTGCAAATCCCAATCGATATGAATTCCTAGCTACTCGTAATATATCAATCACAACCTAACCATTATCAATTCTAGCAACAAATCCATGAATTCATCACAATTCAAAAGATTGGGTCCATAAGGTTCATCCCTAGGCCGTAGAACAACTGAACTACTCACTAATCATCATGCAAATCTCAGAAATAACAATAATAATCACGGCACAATTCATTGCAATAGAGAAACAATGCATAAAAATTGAGTTTTTAATAAGAAAGAACAAACCAATGAAGTAGCCAATGATTTCCAACTGAGATTTCTCCAAAGAGTAGCCGTCAAAAACCTAAAAGAACTCTCTAAAAAATAATTCAAGTCTCTCCTAAAATTAGGGTAAAAACAGGGCTTAAATACAAGCCAAAATCGTCCAAAAAATCGTGACAAAACTGCCCCTGCGCAGCCCAGAATTCACAATCCTAGCAGCAGTCGGAGAGGGTCACTCGGCCGAGTGCCCCTTGTCACTCGCCCGAGTGACAAACCCTGTAAAATAACAGTAACTTTGGGGTTTTCTGGGGTCCATCTCTCGTGGTGGCTCGGCCGAGTAGGTTTCTTCATTCGGCCGAGTAGCTATCTTGCTCGACCGAGTGAGCTTCGTTAGTTTTCCAGTAGCTTCGGCTCTTTTCTGTTTGGATTCCCTGACTGACTCGGGCGAGTGAACTTTCTTACTCGACCGAACGGAAATCCTTGCTCGGCCGAGTAAACTCTGAAATCTTCGTGGCGTATCCGTTATGCTCGGGCGAGTCTGATCTGTCACTCGGTCGATTGAGCAGTCTTGCTCGGCCGAGTGATGTGCTCCTGAGCTTATTTCTTCTCCTTTTTGCTTCCTCGTCGCTCCTATCGAATTCCTTCTTCTTCCGCTCATCCTCTATCGCTGATAAGTCCTCAAATAAGCCGTGGGAGACACTCCAAAGTGCGTGAAACTCCTTTGATCTCATTTTTTCTCCAAATCGCTCCATATTTCCTGAAATACGACAAAAACAAGAAATAGTGAAAAGCATCGCAATATTGTCGAATAATCGTGAAAAGCGCAATATGGGCGATCAAAATATCATGAAAACATGCAGAAAAAGGTATAAAATATGGAGTGATCAAAATCCCCCAAGCTTACCTCTTACTCGTCCCCGAGGAAGATAAGAAAAAGGCGAACCCGGCGAAAAAATAAAGAAAAGGAAAAACGAAAGAGATAGAAGATAGGAAGGAAAACAAAGAGGGATGTGCTAGATCATTTTCTCAGGATGTGGGGTTTGCTTAGTCATATAGCATACGGTGAATATAAAACACATGCCAAAGATTTTTATCTCGATATCATAATCATATGGATGCATTCAAAATAGAAACCCAAGAATAGCAAAATAGTATGAAATATGGAGTCATTCTACAATTAACATCGTCTGAAGCATCTAAAGCGGCATACATAATCATAGACCACACACTTTTCAATTGAATGCTTTCTATTTGGAGTATAAGAGATATCACATAATATGGATCAATAAGAATAGAAAGGTATGGCTTTCATGAAATGCATGCTAATTTTCAATTCCTGGATTTCGTAAAAACTTTTAGTAATCTCACAGAGTATAGAAAATTACCTAGCTTAGGTTGTCATGCACAATCAAGTAGTCACACTCTCACACATCATTGGATCCTCTCCCTAAGCTTATCTATAAGCGTGGTCGCATAAGATAAATCAATAAGCTTATTCCCCATTTTTGAAGCTAAAAAAAATAAAAATAAAAGAGGGGAGAAAGAGAGAAAGAGAGAAAGAGAGAAAGAGTATGAGATGGGATCATATATGAACTTCTTTTCTCTTTTCTTTTCTTCTTTTTTTCTTTTTTTTTGTTTTTTCTTTTGTAGTCATATATACAACTGTGATCCCAAATCAAAAGATAGAATATACAAGAATAATTTTATTTTGATTTTGGGGGTATGGAGCATAGATTTTTGTAGCGGGGGAAAATGCCAATATGAGAATCGCTAAAGGGAGATTCACCAATGATTTTAAGTATAGAAATAATTCTCAAGATATGTGGAGAAAGAAATATATGTAACACTCGGTTCACTCTATAGAATGTGCACGACAACTTTCAGCAGAGTAACGTAATCTACTCAGTTTAATCACAGAAAGTAAACTAATCCAGTTATATCAACCTATCATACATTCAATCAACCTGAAAGTGAAGCATACAATTATCATGCAAAAAGAAGTGATATAGGGAAAGAAAGCAGTACTCCAGATATAACAATCAATGTGTGAAGCTTGGTGTGTTTTCTATGAAGAGTATACGGTAAAAATCATCAGACTCGGCTAATAAAAGAATTTCATCCATATACATACATAAAAGTGCGGGTTACTATCTCGAATGCAAAGCAAGATATAGCATATGAAATCTGAAATAAAAACTATGGCATGACAAGATAATATGCATATAGAGATAAGCTAACAGCACGTCATCATCATCGCAGAAAATTCATCTCTAGCAAAAGGATAAAAGAAACAAGGATAAAAGAGAATAAAAACTATTGTACAATGCAGCACATTCAAAAAGTAATAAAACGTGATGCATGGAAAAAAAATGAAAAAGTGGGTGAAAATAAGCTTAAAATGAAGAAATGTGGGAAAAAGAAAATAAAAGGCGACAAAAATAAAAAGTGCATGAGAACTCACTCCCCCAAGCTAAAGTGCACATTGTCCTCAATGTGCAAAGTGTGGCACATCGAGAGGCAAAAATGTGGGTGGGGCGGGTGAGGATGCATGTATGGAAATAAAAAATAAAAAGAAAGAAAGTAAAAAGTATGCGATGGGAATGCAAGTGATGCAACCAAAGATCAAAATGGTGTCAGATAGGTGTCCCCAAAAGTACTCCTTCACTCCCAAAAAGATATAGACAGATATGAACAAAAAGTGACCAAAACGTGTGTGGATGAGGGGTGCAAAATCAACAGGCTTAGAAAATATCCAGCGTAACAACAACAAAAATATCGAAGGCATCTAGTGTGTGCCTAGGTGGGTGGGGGTGCACCAGGAAGCAATGCGACGCGGGTCTGGACAGTACTAACAGTAGCGGAGAGAGCCCAAAAATCTTCTCTATGTCCACTAACCATCCCCTCAAGAGCACGTAGGTGCTGAACTAGGGTGTCGGGGGGAGGTGGAGCAGAGGGTCGAGTAGGACGAACATGTGAAGAGCGGGGCTGTCTCACTCGGCTACTGTAAAGGATGGGTGCTACAGTGGGGTGGTGAGGTGGTGCTGTGCTCGCTAAGTGTGGGAGGCTGAGACGTGGGAATGGTTGAAGAGGAAGGAGCAGCAGCAGAAACGGCAGTGGTGGCAAGCGACGAGACGGGCAGAGAGGTCAGTGACACAGACGTGGGGGCAGACGTCATGACACTCTCGGAGAATACAGCGGCGGTGGAGACAGTGAGGTCGACGACTGGGGAGGTCATGAATGGTGCAGAAAATGACTCCCCAGGAGTCGAGAACAACAATGAGGAAAGGGTCTCGACCGTGGAAGCAAAAGAAGGCTCGCCGCACTTAACTACGGGTGGGGGACACTCGGGGCTAGCATCAGAAATGGGATCTATCGACATGGGCACAGTGGTGGTGGTGGTGTGGGTGGACTCAGCTAAAGTTCTCCTGACACTAACAGAAGTGTGGACAGAGGTGTCGGGAGGCGCAGACGAAGCAAGTGCAGGCTGAGGGATCACAGGGTCAAGTGGTGGAAGGAGGGGCTCCTGCTGAGCACCCTCAGGCTCTAGCACGTATGCATCAGGGATGAGGAGATCCATCGATGGAATTCACTCCCCGTCCGTTGGTCCAATATGCGTCTGAGCAGGGCTCAGGAGAATCATGTAATCGGCACCGTGGGGACCGTGCAGCCACACCCAGTGGCGCTGACCATGAGGATGCATCATCCTCATCTGGGCCATGATATCTATGCAGAGACAGAGGTGGGGCCCGGTGGTCTCAGCAAGCCGGTTGGGAGGTCAACTCCGCACAATAGGGCCAAGAGGGTAATCAGACCGCTGCAACAGATGGGCGTCCGAGCGCCGACAAAAATAATGATGCGGTCGATGTACCAACTGGAGATATCAATCTCTATAGCGGGGACCAGAACGTCTCCTTCATCAAAGACCCTAGACCGTGTCATCGCGTAGAGCATGTAGAGCTCTGGCGTCGACAACGTCCCGGTCTCGGACCTCGCAAGAAAAGTGGTCGCCATAAGGCGCAGTGCAATGTGGAGGCACGGGTGGAGGACGGCAGAGGCCTTGGCCTGACTAGGGTCAAAGACAAGGGGTGATCCTGTGATCCGAGTCCAGAAAGCGTGGGTGTCGAATGACGGCGGTGGGATGTGCATGGGGCTGTAAGCTCGGTCTGGGTCCGGGACGTCGGGCCACTGGAAGAATGCTCAGAGCATGTCAAGAGTGACCTCACACTCCTGATCCATCAGGCGAAAGAAGCATCCTCCAGGGGTCCGGTCAATAGAACTAAGGACCTCTATTGTCGGGCGGATGTAAGTGTCTACCGACACCGACAAGAAATCACGCCACCCCACGTTGTCATACAACTGGAGTAGCCCCTCTAGGACCCCTAGGCGCTCAAGGTCAGCTAGATGTGTGAACCTAGTGGGTACGATCGAGTGATGGGAGATATGCTCAAATCTGGCGTGCTGGACGTCATTTCTGAACGTAATCCCCATCGCATCAAACGCGGGGGCAGGCTGTGCAGGTGGTGGAATGAGTGCGATAGGGGGTGGCTGTGTGGGTGGTGGTGGGCTAGGTGGAGGGAAGTCCACCCTAGTGTAAGAGGAGCCAGGATCACCTGACTTCTTCCGCTTGGAAGCGGGCTCCCGAGTGCGTGGCCTAAGGCGTGGCGGCATGTGTGCTGCGAGATGTGCCCACCCCAAATGAAAACGTGAAGTGCTATATAATGAAACGAGTATATCTGAGCACGATGCGAGTGCAAAATATCTAGAGTGCGAAGAAATCGCCTCCTTCGCGAGGCTCTGGAGCGTATCTCCCCCAAGCTCCCCCAAGCTAACCTGAAACACAAACAATCAAATCAACGAATGATAATCAATATACATGGGGAAGATAGGGGATAATAGATATATATAGGAATTAATTTGAATTTGCGCCGCAATGGACGTACGGATAGGAGAAATGGGCGAGAAACGAGGAATTTGGGGCGTAATGGATGTTGGATATGGACGACATGAATACACCCATGAGGGGATGTATGAGGGTATACGGACCTCAAATGTCGCGTGCACAAAAGCGTGCACAAAGGGAACCTTTTCTCGTGTGAAAAGGACCACTCGATAAGTGGAAAAAGTCACTTTATAAGTGCATAAAGGCACTTGATAAGTGAATGAAGAAGAGGATAAGTAAATGTGCTAATATAGGCTAATAAGCTTATATTTAGTTATTTCCTACAATAACTACCCTTAAAGCCTATAAATAGGACCCAAGGGTAAGGCATTTACACTAATCTAAACATGCCATAAGTTTGCATAAGGCAACTTGTGTTCTTCTTCTCCCTTCCATTAAAATCCTCTTCTAAATAGAGATTTAGGCGGTGAAACGCTGCTTCGATCCTCCGTGACGAAGTACCGACTGTTGTGGCGAATCCGAGGGTGAAGTTTAGAGACTACGGCGCAGCATACGCTAACGTAAGTCTATGTTATTATTCGATCCTAACGTCGTTGTTTTGACAGGATCATACATTGGTATCAGATCCATACGGGTTCTCCCCGGTCTAACCGTCGCCCCGGTCTCACTAATGAACGTGACGTTGTCTCTTTCACGAATGAGTCTCCTTCCATTACGGATATGGTAGGAACGCATCGTGACGGAGAGAACGCAATAGTTGTTCTTTTCACGTTAGGGTCTTCTGTCATTACGGATATGGCAGGAACTCTCCGTGACGGGAAGAACTTACCGTTCATCTCGCCAAACTCGCACTCCTCATGGATGCTGAGTCTCCATTCAATTGAGAATGTGAACTCTCTTCATGTAGAGCGTGAAGTTTGCGGCCTTGAAAACACGTTCTCTTTATTTTTTGGCACATGGCCATTGAAGCAAAACCGTTTTCTCGACGAACGGGTGCTTCATCGGAGAAGACGATGGTGGTTATTCTCAACGGAGAAGATGAATTTTTAGTGCATGACCACCATGGCCATATGGGATATGGAGGCAATGCATCCCCCCTCCCCATGCGGAGGGGGTTGGCTACGGCCAATAACAACCACGGCCACCCCACCGGCGGGGGTGTGCGGCCAACCCCATGCAAGGGGGTGGCCGGCCAGGGCCAGGGGGCCCTGGCCAGGCCGGCCTCGGCCAGGGCCAGGGGGCCCTGGCCGTGGCCAAGCCAGGGCCTGGCCGGCCCTGGCCGGTAGTCAAGGCCAGGCCAGGTCCCTGTCAGCCCTGGCAGAGGCCAGGGCCGGCGCCCTAGCCGGGGGCCAGGGCCCGGCCGGCGCCCTGGCCTCAGGCCAGGGCCAAGCCGGCCCTGGCCGGGGGCCAGGGCCCGGCCAGGGGCTTGGCCGGCCCTGGCAGAGGCCAGGACCGGCGCCCTGGCCGGCCCTGGCCTCTACCAGGGCCACGGTCGGCCCTAGCAGTGGCCAGGGCCAGGCCGAGGTCTGCTGGCCCTGGCCGAGGCCAGTGCCCGGCCACTGCCGGTCCCGGCCTCGGCCAGTGCCGAGCCCCGGTTGACCCTGTATTGGGGGGGAGGCTTGCATGAATGAGACATGCATGGCCAGCCCATACGGGGCCGACTGCAGTTCTCTACGGCAAATTTCCCTGCAGAAGGGGAGCGCATGGATCCATACGGGAGCCGGCGACGGTGGCTTGCAGAAAAATCCCCTCAGGGGGATCCGGCCTTGGCACGGCTACGGCTCAATCCCGTCAATGGCCAGGGATTGCTGAATATTTCGCTAGTATCATAAGGATACTAGGTTGAAATATTGCATTTTGTTTTGAAAAAATACGTTTTCAAAAACGCTTTTCCGCTGCGAAGTACTATAAGAGTACTATTGTTTGATAAGTGAGGGGGAAATATTGAAGGTTGTTCTAGATGGTGATTGAAATCGTAGAGACCTTTCTGATTCTAGAGCAACATCTTCAATATTTTTCGAAAGTAACTTATCAAATATAATAATATCATTCCAAGTGGGATTTTTCCAAGTAGGAGTGATATTAAACTAGTCTGAAAATTTCCACATTCGATTGATTCAGCATCTCAATGGATCATGATTCGACCAGTGGTCTTTTGGACTAGTTTGTGGGACACCTCAGTTCAGTCTGGAGATAGTGAACCATGGACTAGCCATTTCCCTGGTCGGTCCGCTGGCCGAGACTAATGAATCATGAAAATGTAACAACATGATGACTATGTATATGAAATTAATGCAATGTTTTTGATCGAACCTTCTTTTCATGTCTTTTGCAGCATTTTAAAGCTAAAATGTCTTCTGCCGCTAAGAACATCGTCGCTGAGTTGAACAAAGGTGAAAAACTCAACAGCGATAATTACAAATTATGGTCCATCAAGATACAATACGTTCTAGAGAAGCAAGACGTGCTCGAAACTCTAAAGAACGTAATGATTGAACCCGAGTTGGGCACTACGGCCCAACACAGACGAGACAAGGAAGCTTTTGATGCTTGGTCTCGGAAGAACAAGATAGCTCGCATTACGTTATTGTCCAGTATGGCCGATGACATAATGCGCATCTTCCAAGAGCATGACCTAGCCATGGACATATGGTCCAAGCTTGAGGAGAAGTTTGGTGGCACCTCAGTGTCCAAACTTCGTTCTTTAACTATAAAATTTGATTCATACAAGAAACATCCAGATCATTCCATGGGGAAACATCTGCGACATATGGCGAATCTAATCTCAGAGTTAAAGGAGGCAGGTTATGTGCTCACTGATGAGTAACAAATCCAAGCAGTCATACATTCCCTACCAAATGGGTGGGACCAAATGAAGATGCATCTCACTCATAATGAGAGCATCAAGAACTTCAGCGATGTTTCTAAGCACCTCGCGTTAGAGGAAGAGCGGCTTGCGGCTGCCAAGCCAAGTGCAGAAGTACATATGGTTGCTAGTTCCTCACACGGGGGAAAGAAACAGAAAAATCGTTCGAAGTTTACTAATGAACGTAATAAGCAACCTGAGTCTACCAAGAAACCCAAACATAAGGGTGGGAACAAGAAATGGCACAAGAAGAAAGACTTGAAGAGGATCAAGTGCTTCAAGTGTAACAAGTTAGGTCACTATGCCCGTTCTTGTACGGATGGAGGTGACAAGGTAACTTGTAATACTAGTTACTTATGTGTTTCTAGTTCTATATTTCTTGTAGAATCTAATTAATTTTGGATAATTGATTCAGGTGCCACCGACCACATAGCAAGGGACAGACGGTCCTTCGTGGAGTTTCACCGGATACCCCAAGGAACAAAGTGGATATATGTAGGAAACAACACACGTGTTGAAGTGAAAGGCGTTGGGACTTGCAAGCTCGTCTTGGACAACGGCCGCACTATCTTACTACATGATGTCCTCTTCGCTCCGGATATTCGAAGGAATATTATATCTGTGGTCGTGTTAATGGGTCTTGGTTATAGCTGGTTTTTTCAAAATTGTAAAGTGGACTTGTCTTGTAATAATACTCTAATTGGTTCTGGGTATGTATTTAAAGGATTTATTGTATTAAATACAATGTATGATTCCTCATTTAATAATGAAAATTTCCTTGTTGCAAATTCTTCGACTTATGAGTCAGATATAATTTGTTGGCACGCAAGGCTTGGTCACATTGGACCAACGCGTATGTATAGACTTTCCAAATGTGGCCTTCTATCCAATGTTGCAAAGGTCGATATGTCGACCTGCGAACATTGCCTTGTAGGAAAATCTTGTCACAAGCCATTTGGAACCGGCACAAGGGCCGAGGTTCCATTACAGCTTATCCATTCGGACATATGTGGTCCGATGAATGTCAAAACAAGACGCGGGAAGTCCTATTTCATCACTTTTATTGATGACTTCACCCGATTCGGTCATATCTATTTGATATCCCACAAAAGTGAAGCATTAACCTGCTTTAAAAACTATATGAGTTTGGTGGAAAATCAATTAGATCGCAAGATTAAGGTCTTACGAACCGATAGAGGCTGTGAATATCAATCCGCAAGTTTTAAGGAACTTTGTGATGAAAAGGGCATAGTTCATCAGGTGACTATGCCTTATACTCCTCAATAAAATGGTGTTGCAGAAAGGAGGAATAGGACTTTAATGGAAATGGTCCGTTCAATGATGGCGCAAGCTAACTTGCCAATCACCTTTTGGGGTGATGCATTATTGACGGCTGCTTTCATCTTGAACCGCATACCCTCGAAATCAGTTAGCTCCACTCCTCGAAATCAGGTGACTATGCCTTTTGTAGCGGGACTCCTCCAAGTGTGCATGGGAAGAGGAAGCTTCCGGGATCTTTGAATTTTGTCGGCTCTTTCTCCTTTCGGGTGAACCAAGTTCCTTGCTCGGCAAGCATTATTTTTTCCTTTCTTTTCTTCCCCGAAATTAAGTCCTTCAAGAACTTGACATATGACGGGATCTCTACGATAGCATCCAAGAAAGGTATATTGAGGCTTACCCCTCGCAAGTACTCAAGGAATTTAGCAAGCCGCTTCTCAATCTTAGCTCTCGCCAACCGTTGCGGAAAGGGCACCTGTGGCATGTAGGTGCACTCCTCATTTGGCTTCTTAGTTTCAGAATTTCAACCTTCCAGCGGCTCTTTTGGGCGCTCCTCCTCAATTGCCGGCTCCTTGTTATCAAATATTTCCTCC